>JAUBNQ010000027.1:8199251-8224109 GCA_032353495.1 Ctenopoma kingsleyae | reverse complement strand
GTGTGTGTGTGTGTGTGTGTGTGTGTGTGTGTGTGTGTGTGTGTGTGTGTGTGTGTGTGTGTGCGCGTGCGTGCGTGCGTGCGTGCGTGCGTGTGTGTGTGTGTGCGCGCGCATTAGTCTGTGCCTGTCTGTCTGGTTATCCCCAGTGCTCTTGTACCAAAAGCTGCTTTTATACAGTGTGCCCCAATATATGTGTATTTGGGGATAGCTGAGATGAACAATAGCAGTAAATTTAATATGATCCTCTTTCTACCACTCTACTCAGCGGTGTTCAGTCTGAAGTGGTTAAGCTCAGTAGTCCTTATTTAAGATGAGACCTGCAATTATCTTGCCATTTCTGTGGTTCATAATACCACTGCATTAATTGCTTATCGCCATGTCCCCTCGGGTTCACTGCTGTGCTTGAGCATTTTGCAGTATGGATCTTTGTCTTTTTTTTTTTTTCTTTTTTTTTTTTTGGAAAGCCTTTTCATTTGTGTGTATTCTCTGCACTTTACTGCTGCGTGGGTGAGGCGCAGGGAAGAGAGGGACTGACGATGCATTGTGGAACAGAGTGCAGTTGTGGCTGCATGGAAAGAGGGTGGAGGTGATTATTTTGAGTGGATGGTTTTTAGGCAAGGAAAGGAGGAGAATCCTGGGTGGAGGTGGGTAGTGTGGAAGGGACCACAGCATGTGAACATTTCTTTTAGTATATGCTCACGTTAAATTTTGTATTTTTAAAAGACAGACATCTTTGCTCCAATATGGACCTGCCCTTAAAGTGAAAGCAATGTTCCTTTTGCTTTGGTGATTTTACACTAGCCCCTCCAATCTACATCTGAAATACATTACTCTGTCATGTTTGTTTGTGCGTTTTGTTTTCTCTGTCATGTCCTGTTCAATCTGTCAGTTTGCCGAATGATTCTCCTCCTCCTTTCTTTGTTATATAGAATGCACTTTCTACTAAAATTCTTGGCTAGTTAAAAAAAAAATAACATTGTATATTCTTTAAAGATGTTTTAAAAATCAATATACTTTTTCCCCTTTGTATTTTTAACCACTTAATGTAGCATTGTGTATTTTATTGTATCTGGTACAAAATGTGCAGCTTTATAATGTCTTGGTTTGTCTTTTTTTTGTATGTTATTTGGAGATTGAGGAGAAGTGAAAAGGTTGGGCCTTTTTTGATAATGTACATTTAACTGACTGCTAACTTTGAGAAGTAAAAATGAGTAGCCATCATATACATTTGTATTCTTCTCTTTATCTCAAACTGTATTGGGTTTCTGTGAATTTAGAAAGTAAGGATTGTGCACAACATGCTCCTGATAGTAGGTCAGTGGGTTCTCTTTCAGTGAACTTTGATGATAAGCTTTGCTGGATAACTTAAATTCCTTCCCACTGGTGCAACTGCACAAACCTGCTTGATGTGATTACATTACTATATTAGGGTCATTGGGCTTGTAACTGAATAACTCTGCAGGTGGAGCAGCTGGTTTCTTTGCTTTTTAAAACTGATGAGGACAAGAACAATTGTAGGTCCTCTTCTTTGTGGCCACTTCCTGTTTTATTCAATGTGAACCCTTTACCCTTTGGCAAGTCTTTTTAAATGGAGTCAAAGTAGAATGTTTTGCAGATGACCTGCGAGACTCTTGCAATAGGTTTTATTGTATTTCTAGGGTGATTACCCTTATCCTCAGTCAGGGTTTCTGCAGTTGAATAAAGTACCTCCAGTCTTTTTCTTTTTTTAACCTTTTAGATAAGCAAGTGCACAATGAAGAAAGTGTCATTAACTTTTTTTTCCCAATTGCATCCAAAACTGAAAACAGGATTGTATAAAGAATGTCATCACAAACAATACGAACATCTCATTTGTTGGATATTTATTCCAACTCAACCAGCTTTTTTTTTTTTATCCATTAACTGTGTTCCTCCTAAGGGTGCATTAAGATTATTACTGCTGCTATTAGAATACCTAAAATGCTGTGTGCCCTTTATCACCATAGGTAATTTTAAGTGGCACACAGATGAGTCACATAATCCTATACGGTAGCAGAGCGGGCCAATGGGTAGAGAGAAGTGAGTGAGTCACTGATGGTGAGTGGGTGGTCAGGTACCGAGGCTCTCTTCACTAGCAGAGGAGATAATAACACACCGTCTGTACATCTCCATTCCCATTTGGGTTTGAAAACAGCCAGCCACCCCAGCTGTTAGTCATTATGCCTTGTGGTATAGAGAAAGGGGGAGGCTGCGTCTGTCAGATGGCAGATAAAGGCGAGCAGGGCTTCACCCTGTGTTTTTTTTCACTCATGTGTTTGCAGCTCTGAAAGTTGCTGTGTGGTTCGTTAATCAGTGTATTTTCACAGTTTTATCTATACCACTGTCTTGTGGAGAAACAAGCAGCCACCATGAACGCCCTTGCTGTGATGCTAATGTTTCACCGTAGTTAATAAATGGAGACACATTGTTTTAGATGTGAATTGCTCTGTTACTTTTGATATACATCATAAATTTGATTCCTGTCACCCTGAAATGTTATACAACTTTATCCACATTGCTATGTCTTTATTTCAATATACAGTTATGTTCAAAATAATCTAATCTGACATCAACCTGATCAATGAGAAATTATATTTCTACAAATAATTTATTACACCTACTAGTTGAGTCGTGCATGCTGCTGGTTCTGTGTTATTGAATCATAAACTGAAATTATTCAGTTAATCATTCAAAATAATAGCAATGTAGAGTTCAATTAGTGAGGTCATTCATTCTATGAAAAAACAGGTGTCAATTATGGTCCTTATTTAGTGAAGGAAGGCAGCAAATGTACATGCTGGTTATGGTACATTTCTCTGAGTGAAAGCAAGCTTGTTCTTTTTAGGTCAAGGGACCACAGACAGTTTGTCAGATGACCCCCAAACACAGAATTCAAGCCACAGTACACAGTGAAGACAGTGAGGCATGGTGGCGCGAGCGCCATGATATAAGGATGTTTATGGTGTCTGACCTATTTATCACATACAGGGGCCATGATCAGTTTGAAGTCATCAAAACTCTTGAAGAGGTCATGTCGCAACAAGTTTGATGTTATGGAGTGGTCAGTCCAGTCCCCAGGCCTTAATACAACAGGAAACTTGTGTGACATAAAAAATACTGTTTCTGTGGCAAAACCAAGAAAGGCAGGTGACAGAAGTCGGTCGGCTCCATGCAACACAAGATGTGCAGCAGAGCTCAGAAACAGATATTAAACAAATATTAGTTCAGTGATTCAAAGGAAGAGTTCTATTTATACAGTGAATGTTTGAGTCTGTGAAGAAGCGTGCAGACACAAGAGCCTATGTTCCTTTTTCTTTACTCTAAAGGAAAAACACAGATTGCATCATTGTTCTTCATGTTTTGATTTGGGATAGAACATACAGTGTTCCCAGTGCATTTGTGTGTATGGAAATAAAAGTTATAATGAGGATTTGGAGCTTTATTCACTATTGTCCTGAACACAACTGTAGGTTAGAGGAGAACAGGTTAATTCATGTTCTTCCACTGTCGCACTGATCCACATTCAGACCCTCCTGTTGAAGGAAGGGATTTCATCATTAGTTTAGTTTATCAGTATAAAAATAAGTTGATAATACTATGTGAAATTAATTTCTGCTTGGAGCAACAAGAAATCTACAGCATCCGGTCAGCTGAACGTCGTTAGTTTCGATTATTCAGCATCATTTCCTTTGTCTGCCTGCTCCGTTGTCCCAGACACCAAGGTCCAAACTGGGATAATGCTGCACTTAAAAACACAAAACTTGCCCTGTCGTTAGTTTGTACTCCCTCCCACATCGCTCCATTTCTCCCCCCTTTTCTCTATTGAAAGTATCATGAACGCGCTCAGTAGGCTGCTATTAAATGGGCGGACTTGTAGGCGCGGTCACGTCGGCAGCGGCTCTGTTGGTTTTGACTGTCACATAAATGTTCTCGTACCACCGGCGGATCTCTGTCTTTACTCTCTGCGGCACCGGACCGGTTCGGATCTGAGCGACATTGGCGATCCGGACTAGCGCTGGTGATTTTCTTTATCCAAAATGTAAAGATCTCAGCTTTTATTTTGACATGTTTTTTACGATAATGAAGGTTAGTTTTGCAGGTTGTCAGGGTAACAGTTTTTATTGTCTATTTGTTTGGCTAGAGCGCACTTCTGGAGATAAATATCCTGATTAAGTTTGATCTCAAACTGAATTTCTGAATAGTAGTGTAACCTAGCATTCATAAGTATTATTGAGTATTATGACTTTCGGGTGACTTTGATGTAAGGATTTTTAAAGTAATGGCACTGAACGCGTTTTTCCTCATGCAACCCAGCATTCACTGTGTTTTCCAGCAGACAAAACCAACTGCACAGCTTGAAGACGTCTGGCTGCAGAGAAACACACGAACAGCGGACATCCAGCGCTGACATCACGACAATCAAAGGTATAAAGCAGCAGCAGCTACATGCGCCATAATTGGACTGTGTTGCTTGTATATGTGAAGTACAGTGGATTGATTTGCTTGCTTGCCTGAACATGCTGAGACTCATTTTTCCATTTCCATTCTGACGTAATCACATTTCACTCCTGACCGTCACCTCTTAATTAATCCTTACTGTTATTAAAAGGCCTTAAATGTCTTCAGAGAACTACGAGCTGTGGGATGTTCCCTCCTCTGGGCTGAAAAGGCTGCTGGTTGTCTGCATTGAAACATCCTAACTTATAACCTAGAATAAGTTTTTTTTTCATTTATTGTGTCTATTTCTTATTTTAAATACGTATTTGATTCTGTTTTGCCCCCACCCCAACCCTTCCTCGTCTATTTTATGCATTAATGTTCCTCAGAAAGCAACGTTACCGTGGCCTGGCGTGGGATGTTGGAGAGAGGGGGCGCAAGAAAGGAGATTGGATGCCACTTGGCAACAGTAAGAGCTGTGGCATAGTTAGTAATGGGGGATTCAATCTTCAACTGCTGTTATGTCCCACCCCATCCCCCAGGCGAGGAGGACCCCCACAGATCCAGGCGCTCAGAGATCATGGCCTCAAATTCAACCCGCATCTCCTCTGACAGGCGCTTCCTCATCTTCTTTGACTTCGATGAGACCATCGTCGACGAAACCAGCGATGACATGGTGGTGCAGGCCGCTCCGGGTCAGCACCTTCCCGGCTGGCTCAAAGACACCTATCAGCCCGGCCGCTACAACGAGTACATGCAGCGCGTACTGGCCTACCTGGCGGAACAGGGCGTCACGGAGAGCGACATACGCAGCATCATGGAGAAGCTACCGGCCACCCCTGGCATGCTCACCCTCTTGCAGTTTATCCGCACACGCCCGCAGGACTTTGAGGTGGTGCTTGTGTCTGATGCCAACACCTTCTTCATCGAATCCTGGCTCCGGCGCGCAGGGGCCCGTCAGCTTTTCAACCGGATCTTCACCAACCCGGCCACCTTCAACAAGGACGGGCGGATGGTGTTGAGGCCCTTCCACACCCACGACTGTGCACGGTGTCCTGACAACATGTGCAAGCAGGCGGTCGTCAAGGACTATGTGGCCCGCAGGACGCAGGAGCGGGGGCGCCCCTATCAGAGGATCTTCTACGTAGGAGACGGAGCCAACGACTTCTGCCCGGCGCTGTCCCTCGGGCCCCGGGACGTGGCCTTTCCGCGGCGGGACTTCCCCATGCACCGTCTGATCACGGAGACCCACGAAGCCATGCCCGGGGAGTTCAAGGCGGTCACGGTACCGTGGGTGAGCGGGGAGGATGTGGTGCAGCGGCTGAGGAAGCTGGTGGCAGAGTAGAGGGTCACGCACAAACAGCGAGGTGACAGTGGAGAAAATGAAGGAGCAAGTTGACACTTTTAGTCATATTCTCAGGTAAAATAATCCCATAAATGGAGGCAATGTAATCATCTGTACTGCCAGTAAAAATAATATAAACCGTGTCTGTGTCAGTCTTCGAGTGCCTCAGTGCATTCTCACAGTTTGGAGGTCAATAAGAGAGACCCAGGTTACCATCAACAGGTTGATGAGACCTGGGCTACTCAAGTGAGGAAATCAATAACAAATCCAATGTTCTGTTAAAGAAGAAAAATTTAGAGGTGAATGACATGTCAATGTCTGAGTTCATTAGCAATTAATTAACATTCAACTGAACATGTTGTTTTCAAGTTAATCTGGGTCAGTGAAGAAATCCATGTGAGTACTTACCGTAATAGCAATATTTATAATATTAACCAAGGTACTGTTTGTTCTTAAATAACAATTGTAAGCATTTTCTTACAAACTGCACTTTTTTGAAGATGATATGTTAAATTAACTTGGCAAACAGAAGAAATGTAGCTGTGTTAAAAGTCTGTGTCTGTCTTTCTGTTTGTATAACTTGTTGATCAGTGTGTTTTTACTGTGTAGGCCATGCCTACTGAAGAAAATATTAACACCAGCAGGAATAAAGCCATCAAGAGAAACTCTGTCTGTGTCTGAATTTATTACCCATGTGGAATAATTCATAACCCGTCTCCATCACAGCATTCACCTCCTGCCACAGAAAGACATTATGAATATATATATATATCACCCGCCCAACATTAATAGACTTTAATGCAAATTTAGACATAATAATGCATAAACCCGCCCAGTAACAGTGTTTTGAAGTTATATGATAGACATACTAGTTAAACAAGCTTAAAATCAAAGCATAAAACTTGCTACAATAAGAAGGTAGCTTATATATATTGTAAGTAGCTTAATATTTCTAAAGTCATAAATGTTTGCCTAAGGTTAAGGAGTTGTTTTGGTGTTTACCATATATTCTAAAGTCTAAGATTAACATTTACTATGAAGCACTTTCAAAATTAGCTTTTTCTGGGGGTTTTTAGTAGACAATTATAATTTAACTTCAGTAGGCCTTTATGAAGCACTGGATTATTGTGTTAAGTGTCTATAATGAACTTAAAATAAACTTTATAGGTTTTTTCACTTTTACTTTTTTACTTCATAAGCACATGAAACACATATTATAGGTACAATCCAAAGCCCAAACACAATTAATTTCTTCACGTGTGCTATCATGAATACCATCTGGTTACAAAATTTAACTGCAGTTGTCTATTTCAAGCATTTTAGGGTGGAAGTGTCCACTGGAAAATACATTTTCTATTCTGCTTTAACCCTGGATTTATATATGGCTGGATTAACCTCCTGGGGATTGTCCTGTACATGGCTGTTTCATCATTTCACCAGTGACTCCAAAAGCAACCAGTAGCTCTGTAAAATTTTTAAATAGCTCATTATTTGATTTCTAAACATAAATAAATAAAATAAAAAAAAGTAATTATTTTGATAATAAGTTAAACCTTTAAATAGGACTACATATAGAAAAATAAATCAAGTGACTTAGTGTGAACATAGCTAATTTGGGGCTTTTAACTGCTGGGCAGACAAATAACTTATTTTCTTCTTTCTTTAATTTTTGAGTGAAATAAAAAGTTGCATTGCGTTAAAGTTACGTCTAATTTTAATGTCGGTGTTTCTCGGGGGTTGTAGTATTTCTGCATACAGCTGGATGTGTGGCCGTCTGCGTTGATTAGGTCGCCTGTAGTTACCGGCTCTGCCAACGGGGGTAGTATTGAGTCTAACATTGAATGCTCACATGTCAATAGAAGAAGAAAGGCGGAAGTAGTTTCCCATGCGCATGGCGCTATTTCAGAATTTATTTATCTTCTGAACGTATACCATATTTTATCTGGCTTTGAAAATATTATTTGCTGGCTATATTATAACAGTTTAAAGGTAAGCCTGTTTTGTAGATTGTAGGTTAAAATTGAATGCAGTGCAACAACGCAGTTATCGCTAGCTAAACTGCTAAACAATAACGTAATTGAAACGTCGTCCATTCATTGCTTTGCTGTTTAGGTGGCTAAAATGCTAGTTTTGGGCATGCTAATAACATTGTTAACACAACAAGAAGAAAAAGTTATAGGCAGCGAAAACATTTGCATTAGGTAAGATTTTAATTTCAGGTTTTCTGCCAACGGAAATGTCTACGATAGACAAATAGCCAACTAAACTACTAAACGGAGAAGCATACAATGCTACACGCAGTTAGCTTGGTTAGCTTCATTGTAAATATAACTTAGTTTTCCACGTTGTTAGTGTGTATTGTAGTGTTAAAATTAAATAAACTAAATAGACAAATATTACAAAAGTCGTTTGTGAACACCGGTGTTACACCGTTTTGGCTTGGCTGATAGCTTGTTTAGGTTAATGTGGTCTAGTTTTAGAAACAGAGAAGGAACAATTGAAACACATTATAATTAAGCGTTGTCACGGAATGGCCCATTAGTATTGCACCCTAGTAATTTATTGGTATTAACAATGAATGAAATTTCACCAACACCACAGGTCTTCTCACAGGTCTCTAAACGATGGAGGCTGATCTGTATGATGAGTTTGGTAACTACATCGGTCCAGAGCTGGACTCAGACGATGATGAAGATGATCTGGAAGCAGAGGACAGAGATGCTGATGAGGTAGTCTTCAACTTCATTGTGAAGAGTTATTACCATGTAGCACTTTGTTAATTTGTTTATGCAGTGCACAAATACTAACACACTCTTTGTACAGGGTGATGAAGATGATGAGGATGAGCCTGCTGATGCTGATGAGGATGTTCCAGGCATGCAGGTGGTCCTGCATGAGGACAAGAAGTACTATCCTACAGCAGAGGAGGTTTATGGACCCGAAGTGGAAACTATTGTCCAGGAGGAAGATACGCAGCCTCTTACAGGTTAGAGATGTAGCAAAACACGTGGGTAGTAACATGCTCACGTAGAGTTTACATGCACTCACTTGGACAATAACTTATGCTGTCAAGGAAACTTGTTAACAGTTGTGTTTTCTCACCACTCCAGAGCCCATCATAAAGCCTGTGAAGAACAAGCAGTTCACCCTGATGGAACAGGAGTTGCCTGCTACTGTCTATGATATGGAGTAAGTAATCTGTGTGGCACCATGTTTATGTGAACATGGCCACATTCACAGAACATACCGAAGTGGCCCAAATCCAACCTTTTTGTCCCCAAATGACTCAGATCAAATTACTTTGTCACAGAGGTGTTAAAATCAAATTTTGGCCACTTTCTTATGTGCTCCTAGATCATCCATCAGTCTCTGACATTACTATCAGAACGGTCAGACTGAAATTCATGTGTGCTTTTTTAGCGCATCGTTTCTCTGTGCATATTGCCTGTTTGTTTGCATCTTACTATCCAGGATGAAGAGATGAGGTGTGTCAGAAATGTCAAATTTGTTTTTGCACATTTACAGACACCTTTGTTCAAGCCAAACTGGAAGGAATATCTGTAACCAATGCAATTTGATTGTTGCATTTATGATTTTGTTGTTATTTCACATATGGTTACTTTACCTATGTGGCTCATGTTTAAGTCAGTTTTGAGTTTAGGATCAGCAAAGCTTCATTTGATTTTGCTTGTTTCCCACCACATATCTGCAGTTCTTATGTGTTTTGCAATGCGTTTTTAAAATAACCCTCCTCTCTCTTGGCAGATTCCTTGCAGATCTGATGGATGGGTCAGAGCTGATTCGCAATGTCACGTTGTGTGGTCACCTTCACCATGGCAAGGTTAGAGCCTGGCTTATGGCTGCTTCTGACTTTTTTTTAGCTGTGTGGTTCTAGTCAGGGCTCTGTGGTGACATTTTGTCCAAGAGTACATGTTTCGGAGATGGAAATGTTTAGGAGCACATGAATGTTTTGGAGCTTATTCTAATGTCATGGTGCAAATTTTCATCCCTAACTTATGTGGATCTGATAACTTTATTCTGTCCAGACCTGTTTTGTGGACTGCCTGATTGAGCAGACACATCCAGAAATCAGGAAGCGAGATGATGTGGATGTGAGTATTGCTTATGCTTATTTATTTAATAACCTAATTAATTTATTGTTAATACTTAAATTTAGACTTTTCTGTTAATATCATATTTACCATTGTTATTACGTGTTGTTACTTTATTGTTACTGTATTATTCACATAGTTCTATTCTTTGTATCGTGCTTTATTGTGTTACTGATATTCTCCTTATGTTGCTGTAAGTAATGAATTTCCCCCTTGGGGATCATTAAAGTGTTCTCTTATCTCTTAATAACAACTAAATTATTATCAATAACTAAATGCCCTTTAGTTCACTGACATAGTTTATTAACCTTTTCAGCTCCGGTACACAGACATCCTCTTTACAGAACAGGAGGTAAGTGTTTTCATTAAATTATAAATGTTTGTTGCCACAAACATGAAGAAATCAGCCACTCCAGAATACAATTAAATTTTAAACTTTTGGTTATTTTCTGAATAATATTGTTTCCTTTGCTACAAGAGTTATTTTGTTGTTTTCGTTCTTTTGATGTAGAGGGGAGTTGGTATTAAGAGTACTCCTGTCACATTGGTTCTACCAGACTCCAGAGGCAAATCTTACCTTTTTAACATCATGGATACCCCAGGTATTAATTAGTATATAAACTGGATGCTTTATTTGATAAATGCATTCTTTGAATGTACTGTCTGAACTACAAAATATTATAATACTTATAATACTACTAATGATGTCTCTCTCAAAGGCCACGTAAACTTCTCAGACGAGGTCACATCTAGCATTCGGATCTCTGATGGCGTTGTCCTCTTCATTGATGCAGCAGAAGGAGTTAGTCATTTATTTTTTTCCTTTTTTGATGTTTTCCCTATCCCACACTTCTTCTGCACATATATTGGTTTTTTCAACCTTCTGTGTGACCCAGACCTTTGTGTATCTCTTCCCAGGTGATGCTCAACACAGAACGCCTGATTAAACATGCCGTTCAGGAGCGTATGGCCATCACCATCTGCATCAACAAGGTGGACCG
This sequence comes from Ctenopoma kingsleyae, assembly GCA_032353495.1. Lineage (NCBI taxonomy): Eukaryota > Metazoa > Chordata > Actinopteri > Anabantiformes > Anabantidae > Ctenopoma > Ctenopoma kingsleyae. The sequence continues at coordinate 8,213,196 of JAUBNQ010000027.1, read as the reverse complement.
GCTCATTCTGGAGCTCAAACTGCCTCCTACAGATGCTTATTATAAACTTCGCCACATTGTGGATGAGGTTAATGGTTTGCTCAGGTAATACTCATTTATAGTATTTTCCATCCAAATATAATGTAAATTTTCAATAAATTATGAGGAAAATCATCAGACCTTTCCATCTACTATCGTTATACAACTATCATAAGTTGGTTCCTTCGTGGCATTATTTTTCTATTGAAGTGCATTTAAACCATTCTAGCACAAGAACGTCAAGATGACGTCATCAAAAGAGTATCAGTCAAAGGTCAGATCAAAAATGTTTGCCACAAAGTGACTAAGATCTGGGCCGCAGTCCTCTGTGGTCATATATCACAATCAGATTTATATCTTATCTTTTGCTCTACAGCCAGTGAACCAACAAAACAAAAAAATCAGATTGCAGTAAAAATTTGAAATTGAGCTTGAAGACGGGAAACGTGAATATAACCATAGAAAGCTGGAGATGAATGTCACACATTTAAAGATTCTGCAGCACAGTAGTTCTGTTTGTTCATTTTTGTCACTGCTCCTTAATGTTGGTGAGCAAACGTTTGTTGCTGAATTCTTGACAAAATGTTTTTTATTTAAAAAAATTTTTTTTATAATAGAAGCATTTCTCTTAAGTGATCACGTTGACATTTGTATATTGACAAAATCAGATATATAATTGATTGTTGTTATAACAGGTCATTTCTCTTCTCTTTCAGCACATACTCCACAGATGAGAACTTGGTGGTGTCCCCTCTCCTTGGAAATGTTTGCTTTGCCAGCTCTCAGTACAGTATTTGTTTCACTCTGGGGTCTTTTGCAAAGATCTACTCAGATACCTACGGTGAGATAACTTGTCGGTACATAAAAACAAACAAATAGCCATCTATATCCTTATTACCTCATACCTAATTCACTTATTGTATAAACTAACTCTTTTTACAGGTGACATTAACTACAACGAGTTTGCTAAAAGGCTTTGGGGAGACATTTATTTCAACCCCAAAACGTGAGTAACTACTTTATATTTCAACAGAACCAGCCTCTCTGCTGTCCTCTTCTCACACATCCTTATCATATGGTGTTTTTTTCTTTCCTTCTCTGTTTAGTCGCAAGTTCACAAAGAAAGCTCCCAGCAGTAACTCTCAGCGCAGCTTTGTTGAATTTGTCCTGGAGCCTCTCTACAAGATCCTTTCACAGGTTGGGCATGTCTACCATAACTCTGTACCCTCTGGATTCATTAGGCTCAGGCTGAATCACTCTATATGAACCTCATCCAAATCCTCTTTGTGTCTAGGTCGTTGGGGATGTGGACACGTCCCTCCCTCGAGTTCTGGATGAGCTAGGGATCCACCTGACTAAAGAGGAACTGAAGCTGAACATTAGACCCCTGCTGAGGCTGGTCTGCAACCGCTTCTTTGGAGAATTCACTGGTATGGTTCATTTTTTTCTATCTGTCCATTTTCATACCAGTGTTGTGTTACTGTTTTAGTATTCTAATTAATTAGCATTTATTTATTTGTTGTGTGATGAGTGTTATTTAAATAAAATAATAATAATCATGTGGATGATGTGAATCTGTCTTATTTCCTTTTAGTACATGTGATGAATCTATTTTAAGCATATGTCCTCCCTGCAGGCTTTGTGGACATGTGTGTACAACACATCCCTTCACCACAAGAGGGTGCTAAGAACAAGATAGAGCACACCTACACAGGAGGCCTAGACTCAGACCTGGGGGAGGCCATGGCAGAGTGTGACCCTGACGTGAGTATAACGAAGGCAGAACATGAGTCTCCTGTTTATTTTACGGTGAAGAGCAAATACAGTGGTGGAGCGTAGTGTAGGCGTAGTGGAAATCAGTAGTGTTAATCTGTCTTGTTTTACAAATGAAGCCAACAGACTGTTTTAATTTTTTAATTGACTTGAAATAAACAAGCCAATTAAAATAACACTCCGAAACAAATAGGCCACTTCAAGACAATGCAGCACATTCATCACAGTTTTCCGAGTTCCAATTAAAAGTCTTTTGCCTGTCCTAGGCAGAAATGATTCTAGGGGTAAGACTTTTCTGTCCTACTTTCTGTTTCTAATCTCTCTCTGCTGCTCACCTCATGTCTCTCGCCCCCCAGGGCCCTTTGATGTGCCACACCACTAAGATGTACAGCACTGAGGACGGGGTTCAGTTCCATGCTTTTGGCAGGGTTCTTAGTGGCACTATTCAGGCAGGCCAGCCCGTCAAGGTTTTAGGAGAAAACTACACCCTTGAAGATGAGGAGGACTCCCAGGTCTGCACAGTGGGTCGACTCTGGATTTCTGTTGCCAGGTACGCGCCAGAGGTTGGCTTTATTGCACTAGTAGAATCAATAATTCTGTGTATTCAATTTTACAATTCTGTCAACATTTTAGATACCAAATTGAGGTGAACCGAGTGCCTGCTGGCAACTGGGTCCTCATCGAAGGTTGTGATCAACCAATCGTCAAGACCGCCACAATCACAGAGCCCAGGGGTAACGAAGAGGTGAGACACAGAAGAAAAATACCTTGAAAGTCTTAAAATAATTAGTATAATAAGTGGTGTTTACATTTTTAATTTTTCCTTCCAGGCTCAGATTTTCAGGCCATTGAAGTTCAACACAGCTTCAGTTATTAAGATTGCAGTGGAGCCCGTTAACCCATCAGAGCTGCCTAAAATGTTGGATGGACTGAGGAAGGTCAACAAGAGCTATCCGTCTCTAACAACAAAAGTATGTTGGTGAACACTCTGATGCAGAGATTAAGTGTTTTTCAAAATGATTCAAGTCCTACTAGTCCATTTCATTTTCAAGACATTTGAAAAATGTTCAATGTAAAGATTTTTATTTCCTTCATATGAGAAGGTTAATCGGATGACCGTCATTACAGAAAATAAAGCATAATAATTACATTGTAGATAACTGCCATAGCAGAAATTGTAATGGACCATATTTGTGTTTGTATGTTGATGTTTCTTCTTTCAGGTGGAGGAATCTGGGGAACATGTTATCTTGGGCACAGGAGAGCTCTACCTGGACTGTGTCATGCACGACCTGCGCAAGATGTACTCTGAGATTGACATTAAAGTAAATATTTTAACCTTCAGTCACATTATATTACTCAGTACTTTGTATTTGTGTTTTTGGGCACACATTTTCTTAGGGGGCGGGGGGGGAAGAATCATTAACTAACTTTAAAAGTTTTCTACAAAACATCTACTTGTTTCAGAAAATAGAAAACATTTCTGACTATATTACCATATAGTATTTAGTAATACATGATATTGTTTCTCTTCACGCACAGGTTGCTGATCCGGTTGTTACTTTCTGTGAAACAGTTGTGGAGACATCTTCTCTAAAGTGCTTTGCTGAAACACCAAACAAAAAGTGTGTATCCGTGTTGTTATTCACACATACAATGACTTTAGTGCAGTCTGGAGAAAGCTGACATGAACTGTTACTACGATGGTTAGATCGGATGCTCTGTGTATTGCTGTGGAGATAAAACTGTCTGCCAGCTGTCCACTTTGAGATGATATGGAGTCTGTGTCAGTCAGTCCTTCCTTCAGGAGGTTTCTCCCCAACCCAGATTGAGTGATTGACAGCTGTGTGATGTGATTGACAGGAATAAGATCACCATGATTGCTGAGCCTTTGGAGAAGGGACTGGCTGAGGACATAGAGAACGAAGTGGTGCAGATCACGTGGAACAGGTATGACGTAGAAGACTGCATCATCACACACACTCACATTGTGAAGATTATTTTGTCATTAAGTGGTGTAGTGTGCCATTCATGTTAGGCATAGAATTTCCCCATTTCAGTCTAATGTGGATCATTCATTCTTATCTACTCCTCAGTTAGCAGGGGTAAATGAATAGAAATGTAAGAATGATAATTGGTTCTTTAGTTAAATGTTGAAGAAGGTAGAAGAATGTGCCTAAGGTTTGAAATACCATTTAAAAATCATTAGAGTGGTTGGTACAGTTTTCTGCACTCTCTGCACTCTCTTCTGTCAGTTTTAATTTTCAACTTCAAATTGAGGATTAAATAAGTCTGGAAGTGCTTTGAATTTAATTTTTATTATTTCAGGTTAATTTCTTTTTCTTTACGAAGACAGTTTTAAAAACTCACAACTGCAGAACAATGTGGCAACAAGTTGTAAAGTCAGGTTGGATGACCCGCAATGACCCACTGACACTGACAGAAAGCATGAATTCAGAGAGTGAACGATTAAAGCTGTGTATCAGTAAAAATGCTAACAAATGCAGAATATTTCTGTGTTTGAATATGCAAATGAGATAAAGGACAGCCTTCTATGCATCACTGAGGTATGTGCTCATTAGAAGCCCTCTTTGGCATATTGATCAGTTCACTCACAGTAATTGAATCACGCATTAAAAGCAGACATGAATCTTTCCGTCTCTGTGACACGAAGAGCATCTACGAGTATGTGTATGTGTGTGTGTCCTGCTTGAGAGCGGCTTCCTGTCAGTGCTTTGCTCATCTGCGAGGCCATCTGGACCCAGCGGTGCCAGCATGGAGTAGCAATGCCAGACGAGTGACATACTTCACACACCATTAAACTAAACCTTCGCTCTGCTCCTCCTGTTCCATTAACCCCTCTGCCCCACATCAACCAATCTCCTTAATGTTTCAGCTGACACAATGTGCAGACCTCCTTTCAACCAGTGGCTGTTTTGTTTCCTTGTGGCAGGAAGAAGTTGGGAGAGTTTTTCCAGACAAAGTACGACTGGGATCTGCTGGCTGCCAGGTCTATCTGGGCCTTTGGACCAGACACAACAGGACCAAACATTCTTGTAGATGATACGCTGCCTTCTGAGGTGAGTTTTTAATGCTAAGTAGTTTTGCTGCAGTCCTCTGTTGTTGGTTAATTTGGTCAGAATGTAGAGCCACCTAGATCTGCAGCTGAGTTATTTGTATGAACATTATTAGCAGCATCATAACATCCTGAAGTGAAATTTAAAGGCCAAAAATATTCAAACAGAAAACAAGCAGCAAACCCTCACACATACAGATTACTTAAGACTAATGTAGTCAATGAATTTTGCTTAATAGCATATCCCATAAGAGAATAATGTTTTTTGTGTTTTGTTTTTCCTCTGTAGGTGGACAAGGCGCTGCTCGGCTCAGTCAAAGACAGCATTGTTCAGGGCTTTCAGTGGGGCACCAGGGAGGGACCTCTGTGTGATGAGCGTAAGTTTTATAAATAAATAGGTGTCGTTTACATTTGACATTATGTACAAAATATTTGTTTTTCCACATCAGTGTTAAGTTGCCATAACTCAGTCTTTCTGCTGCCCTCAGCCATCAGGAATGTCAAGTTTAAAATCCTGGACGCCGTCATCGCTCAGGAGCCTCTCCACAGAGGAGGAGGCCAGGTCATTCCTACAGCCAGGAGAGTGGTGTACTCTGCTTTCCTCATGGTAGATCCAGACTTCCCTTTCATTCTTCCTTTCATTATAGTTCCATTACCTTGATTAGACTTTGAGATTTTGCTGAAGTTGCGTTTTAATTGCTGTGTGATAACATTAGTCTTTCACGATTTCGGCTCCTTTCATCATCAGCTCTTTCACTGATGTTGTAAATCTGTGGGTCAGCTTTAGACCGGATGACCATGATCCGGACTAAACGATGTCTCCACAGGCATGCTTTAATTTATAGTTTCCCTGTGTTCCAGGCCACGCCAAGGTTGATGGAGCCGTACTACTTTGTGGAGGTTCAAGCTCCAGCTGATTGTGTATCTGCTGTGTACACTGTGCTGGCTCGAAGAAGGTTTGTCTGTTTTTTAATGTGGATGTCAAGTATCAACCTAGGAAAAAATCATTCATACTGGAGAAATATTTTGATAATTGGGTAATTGGTAAAGAAATTTTATCGAACAAACAGATGGCACTTAGATTTATTTAAAATATCTTAAAGGTCAGCACAAAGCCGTGGATTTGTTGTAAAATCAGTTGCTTTTATCTGGTCCTATGTTTGTCATCTATCAGGGGTCACGTCACCCAGGATGCACCTATACCAGGTTCGCCACTCTACACCATTAAGGCTTTCATCCCAGCCATCGACTCCTTTGGCTTTGAGACAGACCTTCGCACACATACACAGGGACAGGCTTTTGCCCTGTCTGTATTCCATCACTGGCAGGTAACGTTTTTATATGCAAACAGATCTGCTTTGTACCTAATGTTAGTGTCTTTATATAATACTTCAAATTAAAACGTCTTAAAACGTGCCACCCATGCACACCCTCGCATGCACAGATACTGTTGCACACAAAACTGTGGCAGCGTGAGCAGCCCTGTGCACATATCTGACACTCTGGCTAAACTGCTTTTGATGCGGATGTGTTGTGGAGTCATTAAGTTTTAAATGTAATGTGGCTCTCTCTGCCTGCCGTGTCTGACATGTGTTTGTGTCTGCACTCTGCAGAGCTGTGTCAGTGAAAATTAACTCCACTTAGAGTAGATTAATACTTTATTGCAAAGTCATTTGTCTGCATTAAAAAATATTTAATTGGTGTAAATGTTAATGATTTTTCCTCCTAACGTGTTCTATCCCTTTGAGGTGTAAATGCAAGACATGTTAGAAAAGAATCTCTCCATGAATTATTTACGTGTAGATGTTACAGCCATAGATCCTATGAAAACATCAAAAATGAATGAAAACCTTTGCACAGAATGGTGGAGCTTGTGCAGTAATTTTTAGAAATGAGCAGTTTATTAAAATGTATCATTGATTATCTGCAATTTATAAAGTGTAAAGTATTTAGATCGCTAGGTTTTATGAAATTGTGAATTGTCAATATTAACACAAAGCAGTTACTAAACCAGATTTCACTTTGGGTTGTATCTAAAAAAAAAATTAACTGAACTGCTGAACTTTGCCTTTCATATGCTGTTTGTCATTAAATGGTTCACTGATGAGTCCATACACCAGCTTCTGGAGTCCAGTTCTAATAAGGGATGAGAACCAATACTTTGGTACCAAGTTGATGCCAAATTCTAAAAAACTTGTTTTGTTTATTTCTGTGCTGTGGTATTGAAATTGGTATTGAGATTTGTAGAATGGTATCCCTAGTATCAATCACATTCATCTTACACCAGATGGCTTTCTACAGGTTGTCTACAGACTCTGTACCTGGCCCAGTTCAAACTGATTCTTCTCCTCTGCTCTGGTCTTTCACAGATATTGTTACTGTTTGCACATATACATTTAACTGCCCTAGAAAGTAAGAATAACACAGTCCCTCAGCTATGTTGGCTGCCCCATTATACTCATGAGGCTGTATTGTGCCTCACTCATTAGTTTGGAAAACAGACAGCACAGTGTTGAGTGACTGTGGTTTGCAACTCTCGTCCATCTGTTGATTGGGCTTCAGCCACTCCATTGATTATTTTTTCCCTTTTCCTCCTGTTTAATCTTTCCCCCGCTGGAAATGTCTTATGTAGTCCACTTCATCCTAGTTTTTTTCAGATTCAGCATTCCTGCCAAGTGTTCCCTCTTCTTTCTGTCATTGCATTTAAGGCTGTATCACTCTGTGAAGGTCATACTATGATCTCCTTAGGATAATGGGTTTAGTGAGTCATTTTAAAAGCCTGTGAACACTTAACGTCTTCTAACTCAACCTGCTAACGTTGCACTGATGCCGGTCATGTACTGAAGTCATGACAGTACTGATGTTTTATTTTCCACCATGTTGATGGACACACTCCTGACTCAGTAACAACAGAACAAATCTGCAACTAAATCAAAAAAAATTGTCAAAGCCAATATTAGAAGTGTCCACTCAGCTTGTTAAAGCTCAAAATCTGATGTGTGTGTTACATGTTGTCAGATTGTTTCTCATATTTCCATAGCTGTCATTTGCTGTTTGTTTTATTATCTTTTATATTTTTCTTCAGATTGTTCCTGGTGACCCCTTGGACAAGAGTATCGTGATCAGGCCTCTTGAGCCTCAGCCTGCCCCCCATCTGGCCCGAGAGTTCATGATCAAGACCCGAAGGCGAAAGGTGAGACTTAAATCCACTTGCGTATGGCAATTTTTAATAATTGATTATTGTTGTTTTGTTTCTTTTGTGATTAATGCCATTTGTTTTGTAGGGTCTGAGTGAGGATGTGAGTATCAGCAAGTTTTTCGACGATCCTATGTTGCTGGAGTTGGCCAAACAGGATGTGGTGCTTAACTACCCCATGTGAGACTGCAACATCGACTGCAAACCAACAACAAAACCTCCACTTGTCACTCAGCAGTGAATCCTGTTTAGGGAATAAACAACATACGATGTATTGAAAGCATTCAGGTTATATAGTGATAATTTTGGCTTCTCCAAAGACTAATTGCAGTTTTATTAACCAGCAATTTGTGAGCTGTGACAAGGATAGCTCATTGCAATCAGTCAATGGATTGATAAACGCAAGTACACAATTTAGAGGGCATGATTTGTTCTTCCCTTTATACAGAAGCTGTATTTTGTCAAACCTATTTGGTGCAACTCATCTTTGTCTTGTATTTTTATTTTTTATATGTACAAATAAAAAAGCCAATTTGGAAGCTTAAAAAAGAAATTTCATGTCATTGATTTGGATTGTATCTGAATAAAAGAGGTGTAATTCATAAGAAAAATGTTCTATTCTGTTCCTTTTACACTATGACAATGGATGTACCTGTTGTAGTTAAGGTATAGATGTAATTAGTGTGTACATGTTGGTTGTGGTGCTTGGGCGTAATGGACTCAGTTGCAGGTTGGATTGAGTGATTGGTTTGGCCCTGTGTGGGCAGTGACTGACAGGATGAGGGATGGCTGCAGGCAGAGAGGAGAGGAAGCAAAGGTTGGAGTCGCATTGCTGAATAAAAGGAAAAAGAAGGAATGATGCAGCATATCAAAGAAGACAGATGTCACCAAAGCAAAAAGTACACATGCTGACACATTGAGGTGGATTGAAATGAAATGTTTGCTCTGTATTCATCTTTTGAGTAGACATCTTTTGGATATCTTGAATGACAATGAGAGAGATCTGTTTACAATGCCTATGCAGTTGCTAGAGGGAGGGGGGATTGTGGAGTAGCTTAACTAAGATAATATTTACATACTCGTATTTAGAAGAAAAATAATCGCACACATGACATAAATGGATCAGACCCTGACATTCCCTGCATTTGAACTAGGTGCTGCATTAAAAAAAGTTAAAAGTAAGCAAATATTGCTCCAAAGATACAATGTGTGAATGCTAATTTGACCAAGCTTACTGACAAAAACAGTCTATATATAATAATAATGTTATTACTCTTGTTAGACTACTATATGTTCTTTTTGTATTACTTATATTCTCAAATTGTAGAGGTTCCCATGTAGATGTCACCTACAGGATGGAAGCAACAAAATTAAATCTCACTCATAGCTTTAATTTTGCAAACTTTGATGTCACACCCTGGGAAAACCTTTTTTTAAAGTTCAATTTCTAGGATAATTTAGAGATTGTTTACTGTTAAGAGCCATTCCGCCGAATATGTATAGATATGCATGAATATTAACTGTATAATGCATTTTATTATTAAACATACTGTTCTGAAAGTTGAACTAATTGCAGATATAAGATATAGAATTTAAAAATCCGATAAAAACTCTCTAGAACATTGAAAAATAGCATTTCTTGCTTGTCCCCACTCTCTAATGCTACACTTTTCCATTGAATATAATGTCCCAAATCTTTCAGATTTCTTTTTTTCTTTGCATTGTTGTATGGATCCATCTCTCATCTATGTTTTAAATAATTTTTTTTCATAATAAATAAATAATATCATAGTTAAAATTTTAGGCCTGTCCCCAGGTTTCCACTCAGTCCTGTTCCCCTAACAGGAGTGAGTAGTGTCCTCTACTTTATTTATTTTTTTGTCTGAATATAATACTATTAACCTGATTTCAGTTAAAATTACTATGTATATGACATTTAGGATCAATTTTACAATGTGAATACCTTATTTACAGGGAGCCAATCCACCAGAAAAGGCTACCTGTACATGTTCACATATTGATATTCATTCCTGTTGCTAAATTGTTTTTTTTTCCAATAAAATAAACATAAATAACTGGTTTATTTCAATAATGTTACACCCATAATTTATCAAATTGATAAACGACATGATAAAAACATTGATGAGAATTGAGAAGCGGGTTTTCTTTAAAATTAAAAAATGGCTTTGCATATCTAGAAAAATACTACTTGAGTGCATACCTAGTAATATTTTAGTCACAAATATAAATTATTTAAATATGTAACCAACTATTTCTTTAAAAGAAACAGGGGAAAACACAAATAATTAGTTGACACACTTTTACACACACTTTTAAATGACATATGAGTTTTGGTAACAGGACTGAGAAAAATGCCACCATCGTCCAATAAAAAAACTTGTAAAAAATAAAACAAGGATGCCTGAGATGGGCCAATACTAATTTTGAACAGTAATATATATGTGTTATTAGAATCAGTGCTGAAAAAAAGTAAAAACTAAAATTTATTTCTGAACACCCATTTGGCGGAATGGCTCTTAAACAATTATACAAAATCATTTTCAAAGTCGTTCTGTTGGTCTGAATGTTAACAAAGGCCTTGCACGCGATACAGATCATCCACTTTCCCATTGCAAAGTATTCCCAGATCATTCCCAGATCATCATGTTTCCACCTCCATGCTTCACTGATGGTGTTAAGCAGGATATCAATCATCTTGTTAAGAACTCTGAGTCTGATCTCTGTATGTATGTACTGTATGTTCTTTACTTGGATCCAAACACCTCAAACTTGGATTCATCAGTCCACAAGATTTGGTTCTAGTCGTCTTACGTCCACTGTGCATCTTGGTCCATTTGATTGATTGATTTTGATTTGATTTGCCAACTGTAGTAGGGTTTGTTCTTGTCAACTCAAGTCCATGTGACCCGAGTCTCGTACACACAGTGTCTATGAACTCTGGTTTATCTCTTGTTTTATTCAGCGATTCAGTCAATTCATGAGCAGTGAGCTATCTGTCTCTCAAAGAGGACAGTCATACGTATTTGTCTTCTTGGACAGATGTGCACTTGGGCCCTCCACTGCATGTTCTATCCTGATTGGATCCAGTTGCAGCATGTCAGCATGACTTTAGTGTACAGCTTTTAAAGAAACCTCTAAATTTGTTGGCTACATCTCATAAAGAATAACCTTCACACTGAAAATGACAGGTCAGTCTCACTACGGAAGAAGAGCCAAACACTGACTGAGAAGCAAATGGTAGTTGTTTTTTAAAAGGTCATCTTTGAAGTTTCAGTATCAATCAAAAACTACTTTATTGTCCCTGAGGGGCAGTTGTTTGTGTAGCACAACAGTAACACATGACACGGAGAAAACAAGACACAGTCAACGTAAACTATAACAAGGGGAGGAGGGGATGCTCTCACTTTCACTATTTAAAGTTCTGACTCTTCTCCCCCAGAAAAGTCCATAAATTGAGAGGATTCTCACTTTAACGAGCAGCATTTAACCGTACTTCATGACGGATTCAAGTGTGAGTCTCGTCACACCTTCAGAAAACACTTGTCTGAACAGCTCAGTTCTTCATCACTCATCACTGACAGTCCCCCCCAACAGTCCTGGAGGTGGTGGAGATGGGGAAGGTAAGACTAGAGACAGGAAGAGTCAAACAGTGGCTTGAGCTGCTTTGACATTTGGACTGAATGTCAATCCTGTCCACCCAGGCAAGCGATTTTTTTTTATTTTAGCAGACGTGGGTAGATGGTGATGGGGGGGATACTCTGCCCTTTTCAAATGTTTGGAGGAGTGAGAAATGAAGAGATTCAGCAAATGCTGTCGACATGTACACACCATAAGGAAGAGCTAAGCGCAGTGATGACACTCATAAACTTATCGACATGTAGATGCTTTCAGGGTTTGTATCCTCTCACCTCTGATTTAAAGGCATCTGCTCCAACAGAATGTGATTTACTCTGCACATGTGTTAAGAAACATGCACTCAGATGACATGGTCCCATCACTCCTCCCTTGTGCTGGCGTGAGTTTTGATCGTGCCTGGCCCAGGGCGCCGAGACGGATGGCAGCAGTTCTTGCCGTCTTGCCGCGATCTGAACAAGGCCCTGGAGCACTTGTTACAATCTGTGGTCCCTGTGCTAAATATAGACAGGAGCGAGATACTGAGTTGGTTTAGGGCCAGCTAGGGGCACCCTCCTGCAAGTCTGAACATTTCCCATTTCCTCTTATCTCACCTCCATCTGCTCTTAACCACCTCATCAGTAATCTTTTATTGCAGTGAATCTGTCCTCTGCTCTTACCTTTCTTTCATCTTGTCATGTCTCACTGCACCTGCACACCTCTCTGGCTCTGTCATGTGTCCGTGACTTAATCACACTTGTCTGTTCCTGCTAACATCATGAGCAGACCTTTTCCTCCAGAACATCCAGGCCAAAGGAGCCAGCTACAGGCATGGAGAGTTCAGTCAGGCAATTTCATACTGGCAGTCTGCTTATAGCAATGTAGTGGCCAGTTATGCAAATCATTAATAGAGCTACAATCTGAACGAAGGTAATCACATTTGATGTCATGATTGGGTCTCAGACCACTGTGGATCTTTTCTGGTTGTGGTTCTTTTGTTTGAGTGAAGCTGTAACAAGGCAAAACAATTTCTCTCTGGGGTTTATTAAAGTTTTTTTCTGTGTGTCTTAAATCTTGAATCTTGACAACAACAGTCATAAACAAACTATTATGGAGAGACCCAAAAACAACCACAAAGACATGCAAAGTAAAATGCAGAAGAGATGAAAAACGTCCAAAAAAGATTTAAAATGGTCACATGAATATGCAAAACAATCACTGACACAAATGAACAAAAAGAGACGTAAAATAACCAAAAGAGCACAAAATTGCCACGAGCACAAAAAGATGCAAAACAGACACAAAGAATAATTGTGTTGTTTGTAGTCATTTTGTGTCTTTTTTTTATTCTTGGTGTTCTTGGTTCTTGCTTTTAACTCACTTGGCTTTTACCACTGCTTTGCTCATGACAACCAGGTTTTCTTGTCATTGCTTCATCTGATGCACAGCATTCATTTCTGCTTTCCAGGCTGACATCTTGGAGTGAATGTCAAGGCACCAATTAAAGCTCTACCTGGACAAGACTGGTCTCACAGAGACTTGTCCAGTACCACTGACAAGACCGTTGTGGTGGTCATTATCAGGGAAGTAGCCCAGTGCTCATCCAGGTGCTCTAACAAACACCCTGCTGGTTCATCTGGAGGCCAAGACAGGCCCCAAGAAGAAGACAGAAGTGGTATATGATATTAAGCGGAGTATCTATGGCGCCATCACTACCCAGCAGGTCAGTGACAATTTGAGGTCCGGCAAGGTCAGAGATGTGAGCAGAGACAAAAAAAGCTCATAACCACATGACTGTGTGACTCCTGCACCCTAAGGCACCTGAAGGACCCACAGTTCTGAATCATACTCAAATCGCAGAGAGGATCAGAGAATCCAGAGGACACTCTATCCCACAGTTTAGCTTACAGACTGATGGAGGCTACATACACACGGGTGCCTGAGAGGGCGACAGAGGAAGGGGATTGGAGGAATTTGTTGGCAAACAATCAAGCTGCAAATTCCAAGCAACTAGCTGTTTCAGTGTTCCAAATGAGCTCTATGTGTTCCTTAGCCTCAGGGTTTTTACCAAAGCAGACTGGAAGCTGTGAGCCCGCACACAGTGATATTACTGAATAGGTAACAAATGCAAAATCACCTTGGAATAATTGTGATCATTTCTACTGATTGCTCTTTTTACTCACAAACCCCACAGATCCTGCTTTTTAAGTTATTTCCTTTTAATATGGTTTGGAGGATGGGTTGTTAAA
>JAUBNQ010000027.1:8183959-8199151 GCA_032353495.1 Ctenopoma kingsleyae | reverse complement strand
AATTTTTGTATTAAAATTTTGTCAATATAAACTGAAACACAAACACAACAGGGTTCAATGTGAATACACAATGTGAGTTTGAAAACAAACACAGTGTGAAGATTTTGTTTAAAATTGGCTTTATTGCCCTTTTCTTTTACACAGATGTTTACGGACTCGAGATGTGTGACCTGCCGGGGGCGCGCACTGTCAGAAAGGCGTACGCGCAACATCCAGCTATCTGCTCTCCTGCAAAGACGCGTCGCCAAGCTTTCAGAGAATTCAGCTGTCACTCAGCGACGCTCACATTCAGCCGGGGTACGACGGTATGTGGTTCACACCGGAAGACCTATGATAAAGACACACGACCAGGTGGATCTCCAGTGATCAACAGATCGACAGCTCTAGTGTCCACTCCTGCAAAGAAGAACAAGATGAGGGATCCGAAAGACAATACAGGAGCCAACTGTCACATGTGAGCGATTCATACTGTGTATATCAGCAAATTATCGAGCCAGTCACAGCGACATGAACAAAAGAGCTCTCAAGATTTGATTTTCATCAGCCGACGCAACTGTTCTTGGCAGCGGAGTGGGCTCAGTCCGTGCCAAAATGACCAGACCATTGTCTAGCATCGCTCTTACGGAACGGGCCCGCAGGAATTTTGGCACCGGTTTTACGCAGCAGACCACATAGTTTAATCGACGTGCCCCGACCGAAGGCAGAATAGTGTGGCTGACATGGACAAAGAATGCTTACAAATGTCGCAGTGATCATGCTATGAGATCAAATAAAAACGCATCAGTGAAACACACCGCTGGTTCCTCCCGAGAAGCGGAGCAGATAATCAACGGCAGGATTCAAGTTTGGACCTCACCAAGTCCAAAACGACATTCCTCTCCCAAAAAGGATCATCTTATATCTTAAAGCATCTTCACAGACTCGCATAGCGGTAAGCACTGATCTAGTGATTACCAATACGACATTTATTTTGATATTTAATCCTAATGTGGCTAATGTCTAACCCAGGGGAAGCCTTGACACTGGGTCACAGACGCACCATTTGGCGCGACAACGCACGTTAATAGTAGCATCTACGTGCTTCATTTTTGTTTTAAATTCCACTGGATTTTCTTTATTTGCTCTGTTTTTTTTTTTTTGTTTGTTTGTTTTTTGCATGTGTGACCAGCAGCGACCAACAAGAGATCAACTTCTCTGTGAAAACGTGCGTTTAGGAAGCAGCTGCGAGCGGCGCGTTTAATTGACATAAGCTACTAATTTTTGCGTCCATATGTCTGCCAATCAGCTACGAATCAACACAGCCGTAAGCCTTTAAAAGTAAATGCAAGTTTCGATCCTGAACCACAGTGTCTCATAATCTTTTGTTCTGAAATCATTTCAGCAGTAACATGGTGTAGATGGGCGGTGCGTGGGATTCTCCTCAGGGTTTGGTTAAATCCTGCAGGACATGTTGAAATTACTGGTACATACACACTTTGTAATAACTATACTCGTAAACTCTGGATATTAATTAATAATTAATATATTTCACAACTGCTGGAAAGCTTTGCGCTCAATGTAGTTTTATTTTTGAGAGGAGTGATTTGCATTGAACTGTAGTGTAGCACAGCATTCAGCCTCACATGATCAAAAGAGCTAATAATGTGATGAGAAAAATGAGAGAGAAATTAGAAAAAAGTGCTGATTGCAGCAGTATTTATTGTTTGCAGAAGTATTTTAAACAACTATCTTGCCAAATACCAAAAGAAAATCATCATCATATATGTGGTGATTATCATTCCTGGTATAAATAATTGCCATAATGTTAAAATAATATTACATGCAACGCTTCATATAAAATCTATATTAAAAAATCCTCAGGTCAGGCTTATTTAGCCATGATAATGCTGGTGGCTTTACCCATGGTGCTCTAGTTTTAACAGCCCTTTACCTCTCGTATGACAGACTGTGCTAAATACATTATTTGACAGCTCTTTCACACACGTCCCCTGACTCAGTGACTATCTAGAAATTTCTGAAGTCAGTACATCAAAAGAAACCTGACCACTTAGAGCCTTAACCTGGGTAGCAACTAGCACCACGTATTATTCAGCAAGATGAGAAACCGTTTCATTGTGCTGAGTGGCTTTGAAATATACCACACTGACTTTCTCTGTGGATCATTTGTCAACACCACAACAGTTCAGAATGAGCCACCATTTACTTCCATGTGCTTCAGAAAATTCTGGCTATAAGTAAAGTCATTGTGATGGATTTGGGATATTGCCAACTGAAAGAGCTAAACACTAGAGAGTTATACTTGCTTTCTACATAACATATGAATGCTATGCATTTATTCAGAATTTATTCTTTGGTAAGCTGCCAGTAGAAGCATATACCGATATTTGCCCTTCATTATTTCTTCTCAATTTCAATCAACAATACAGTAAGTGCGATTTTGGCATCTCACACCATTGCATACTGCAGATTTAATGAACATTTTCTGTGAAGCTATTGCTGTAAGGCGGTCCATCTCTGCTGATCAATACCCCCTCCCACCTTGTTCTCCCTGCATCTCCCCAAAACATTATTTAACTCATTCTGTACTGGTGAAGGAATTTGTACCGAGGTGGGAGGAGGAGAACTCAATACCTGTGTGCTCCAGCATGAAAAGAGAGCAATGAGGTGCTGATTCTGTGTGGCAGTAAGGATATGCCCCATCATTTCAGTTAACCAGTGTGCTCCTGTCCTCTTTTCATTTAAAACTGACTGCAATTTCTGTATTATTACACTGTTGGAGAGACTGATGAAAAAAACTCATGACTTGGCACAAGTAAGTGATAAATTGTGCATGGATGTTTATTAAATGATCAGAGGACGCCCCAGAAAAATGTGAGGAATGGCCTCTTCTGGCTACTAAGCTGATTTATAACATATCCAATATTGTATAGCCTATTCTTCAGGGATCTGAAAAGAGTCCATCTAAAAAAGGCACCAAAAAAATGGCAAGTAGAGAACTGCAGTACTGACAAAGCTCACTTGCATTATTACCTACAGTATATGTGTGCATTATTGTTAATGATCTATTAATACATATGTGCATTTTTATTTGTAGCTGGTGGGTTGCAGCTTCAATAATTTTATCAGGTTTTGTAAATTCACTAGGCTATGTAAAATGTTAATCTAAATTAATGTAGTAAAAAGTATGTAATATTCCTTCGAATTATAGTGGTGTAGAAGTATAAAGTAGAATAAAATGAAAATACAAGTACAAATACTTCAGGATATTACTATGAATGAGTCATTTTCAGTATTTTCTTTCTGGGCATATTTATACAGTAATCACTGAAATAATCAGTGCTTTAAGATACTTTTTTAAAAAACGCCTTACAATTCAGTTATTAATGACTGATGGTAAATTTGGCATCCGTATGCCTGCCCATCAGAGGACAAATCAGTATTGCCCTCTATTGTAGAATTTAATATTCATTTTTCTTTTAAGCTAGAATGAACCTCTTGAAGGAAGTCATCATCCTGCTGTAGCCTATCCCAGTTGTCACTGGGCAACATGTGGGGCCCACCCTGGACCGGTCACTAGTCTATCACAGGGCTGACATATACAGAATCATAGGCAGTTTAGAGTAACATGCATGTCTTGGGATGGTGGGAGGACG
Organism: Ctenopoma kingsleyae; assembly: GCA_032353495.1. NCBI lineage: Eukaryota > Metazoa > Chordata > Actinopteri > Anabantiformes > Anabantidae > Ctenopoma > Ctenopoma kingsleyae. The sequence continues at coordinate 8,195,498 of JAUBNQ010000027.1, read as the reverse complement.
CTTGATTACCTGCAACCCACTCAGACACAGGGAGAACATGCAAACTCCACACAGAAAGGATTCAAACCCAGGTCCCAGGTCTTGCTGTGAGGCAACAGCACTCACACCACTACACCACCAAGTAATCTTATTGGAGACAAAGTAGATTTTCTTACAACCATTTAGTGGCTTTTTATGAGCTTTTTATGGTTTCACCTTCTGTTTCACTACATGGAAAAGGAAATAAAAATGTGTTTAGTTTTCATTGCCACAGTAACATAAAAATGCACAAATCATCTCAAATGTAATGTTTTACTTAAGCTGTGTAATGTTAACGTCAACATGAAAGCTCCACCACGCTCAGCTAGATGCACACTACATAAAACAATAACTGCATCAGATAGTGGTTTTAAATCCCTAAAATCATTCATTTTCACTATAAAACCCATTGCATAACCAAATATCAGTAGATTGTCATGAATAACAAATTCTCTACCTTTATGATGTTATGCTGTTTTATGTTAATCACTTGCAATTATTTCAGGCATTTATAATTATCATAATGGTGAACTGAAATGTCTGCAGGATGTATTTAAGTCAATTACATGCTTTATAGGCAGCTATTTTGAATAATTGGAGTAATTAATTTCCTGTTTATCCCAATTTTTCCCTTCAGAATGTGTGATGTGGAGCCAGTACAGTAAGAGGTAAATTTTATGTTTTTAGCCACTACATCAAAAATCACTTGTATGAGAAGCAGGTGCATAAACTGTCAAAATGTTATGATATTGACATCTTTTAAAAGTGTTGAGTGAGTGATTTGTGTTGTGGATGAGTTGAAAAATAAGTGGGGATAATGGCACGGCTGTAGTCTGGCTTTTTGCAACATGAAATATCAAGGTGTTGTGTCTATATCTTATTTAGCAGACGTGAGCAAACAGCCAGACTTAATCCTCAGAGTGCAGTGCACTGAGGGAAAACTGTGTTTTTATGCCTGCCAACAAGTCTGGATTCCCTCTGCTTGACACTGTGTACTCAGCACTGCGTTTTCTGGTTGCCAGTTCCTGTAAAAGACATTAAAGCAAAAGCAGTGTGAAGGTGCTTTGCTCCGTTTGAAACTACAGACTGATTAGAAACATTAGAGGTCATCAACTGTAAATGGTAAATACAACCAAATATGTGTTTTATCCCGTTACACTAGACGTTATTTAAAGTAGGAATCCCCAACTCGACTGATTGGGCCATTTGAAAGTACAGTCTGGATGTCATATATGGATGTGGATGATGTGATGGAACTATTTCTGGAATGAGCACATGGTAATTTTCTGGGAGAATAGTTTCATCTAGAAGATTGAATGAATCTAGTGAAATTTGTTCCGTGACATTGGAATAGAAATAATTGGTGAGTCTACTGAGATGTGTCCATATGTCTTGAGATAATTGTAAAAATTAAAACTGTCATTATATTTAGAAATTATTAGCGTCACAGCTTGAGCTAAGTAACAAAGATTTTGACCTTCATGTATTTCCCTAATTTAGTCAGTTGATTATTTGCCAGATGATGTGGTTGTAGCTGTGTATTTGTAGAGTACAGCTGAGCCTGTGTTGTGTCCAAAGTGCCTGATATTGTAGGGGAGAATCCAAATATTAGACAACAATGAGCAGAGCGGGGTTATGCTCTCTGTGACTCAGGATGACTCCTCAGGAAAATGAGCCCTGCAGTCGGCCCTGACCCCTCTCAAACAGGCAGCGTGTTTCAAGTCATGTGCGTGCACGTGTCGCTGTGACGGGACAGCAGATCTCTGAGTTTTTAATGGCAAGAAATGAGACTGTTTTGTATCTGATAAAGGGAATCCTGACCACCAGGCTTCATGTTTTATAATTGTATCATCATTTTGGATTATTTGTCAAAGTAAAAATGTCAAACATTTTAGGTTCTCAGGTGTGTAGATTATTTGCCTTTTATGAGTAAGAACAGAATATTGGAGGAAAATAAACAGAAAATAAAAACAATTGTTAGTATCTTCCAATTTAATGATTTTTCTGCCCTCACATTTATGCAAATGTAAATGACACATTTCCAAAGCCGAAAGAGATGTCTGTAAATTTCCTATTTTGTCTGACCAACAGTCAAAAAATGTATAAATGATTTTCAATGATACAGAACAGAGAAAAGCAGTAAAACTCGTTTTGGGAAGCAGCAGGAACATATGTAGTAAAGAGAAAAAGATACAGACAGACAGAGAGAACCCCACTGAGTGTGGATGAAATCAAATGTCACTTTCACCTAGCCTGTACTCGTAAAGAGATAAGGGCAGTGTAAAAAAAAGGCTCCTTCCCACCGGGAATGTCACTGTAACATACTGGGATCAGCTCAGACGTACATACTGTGTGTCCGGAAACACACACACACAGATGTACTGAGCCCTGCACGTACAGAGATGTTTACGCTCCAGTCAGTGATGAACATGCATATTCAAACTGATATGTCGGACTCGTGAATCTGCGCATGCTGACACATTTACATATGAGCTGGACTGTCGTGGCCCAGGCTGTGATTCGGGGTGACAGGTTATGCCACTTCCCTCGGGTCACTGCAGGGGCGGGGCCACAACGTGACAGAGATGTCTTTCATTCACTGTCACTCTCCAATGACACAACCTTTGCTTCTGTCTGTTCTGTTTTAGTTGCATTCTTGTGTTCAGCAGCGATGAGGTAACATTTGAGCCTCTGCAGAGCTGATGTGCCGGTGTGACTCATACCTGTGGTTTCACCTTTATGTGGGGCTCTGTTGCATGTTGTGTTGTGTTGTGTTGTGTACATAACTTGGATTAGTTCTTTTTATTGTCATTATAGGAAGATTAAAAAAACTTTTATTGTATTAATCCCAGTTATTGTTATTATGTAATATGATATAACGTGAAGAAAAAAATTCAGTCTTGATGTTTTCACTTGTATGTAACTGAAAGTAATCATAGATTGTCAAAGTAATAATTTTCAATAATAATTTTTTATTTTATCAATAATAATAGTTGGACATTCATTCCCATTTATAAACTCAATCTACTCTAGATATTTATTAGCTGCATTAGTCAGATTGATAGTGTTAGACACTGTCTCCTCAGAGCAAGAAGAGTCTGGGTTTGAAGCTGCTGGTCAGCTGGCCTGTCTCTCTATGTTCCTCCTGTTTCCTGCAGCTACTACCGTGTCCTCCCACAGTCCAAAGAAATGCACGTAGGTCAGGTTAACTTGCAATTCTAAACATGCCTGTTGGGCTGACACACAGAGCATGAGCACTATGTGTCAGCCCTGTGACAGACTAACAGCTTGTTCAGGGTGTACCCCGCCTCTCGTCCAAGCTGATGGATGGATAGTCAATTTACCAGAATTACTGAGCCCATCAAAATAGTATTAGTCGAGTTTCATGGAAGAATTGTAATGTCAAAAAGGCTTAAATGATGTTTCACAAGCATAACCCTCACTAACCCTTAGAAACAAATCCAAGACATGTACCTAAGTTATTTTGGATATGAATGTGGTGCAATTAAAATTAGCTTGAAATTGAAAATACAGTCACCACTATCAGCTTTAAGAGATCTGAGTTCAAGTTAAAATTGTTTAAAGTTTCCACAAATCCACAGTATTCAGCCATGTGACTCTGTGTAATTCTTTGAAACACTGTCAACACAGGTGCGATCGAGGAGTGCACAGAGATTTCATTAAACTCACAGTCACCTTCATTATCAGAACTAAAACACACATGAGTGATCAGCGGAGCACCGCTGATACTGAGAACATGTTAGGATCCATAAGGGGATCTGTGCCACGGCGCTGCACACGGCGGAAGGCATGCGCTGATCCATCCACAGGCGCTCACGCCTGATTGGCCCAGCTGGGGCAGCCACGGCCGGGTGATGTCCCCTCGCTTTCTGTCACTGGCAGAGCTAAACCGAGTGGCCAGGTTCACAGACCGCAGCCAACACCCTGTCACTGCCTTGCCTGGCACAATCAACCACACACGCACACACACACAAACATGCAAAAGAATGAGGCAGAAATGTGGGGAAAGCTGGACCACAGAGCAGAAAAAAACATAGGGAGGATTGTGTCAAGCCCACATTGTAATTCTGGAAAGGAGACATTTCTGCTCCCCATGTAGTAATGATTCATCGTAACAATGACCAAATGCACATATTACTCCCATTTCGTCAGTGCTGTGTCAGCTCTTGCTCCTGGACCATCTACACCATCTTCCATTTGCCATAATTGAAAAGGTCACAACCTCCATTACTGCTTTGCAGAGCTAATTATTTAACTCATGATAAATGCACACGAGTGCAGACATTTATTCTCTTTTAAGGACTTTCGTCATATCCTGCACAATTTACTCTGACTATTTTCTTTTACATCCACTTACACTAATACCAAGTTTGATTCATCTTAACATGTACAGTAAACCCCAGAAGCTTAATGTCTTTCTTGAATGTGCTATGTTTTGAAGCTTTGTGCTTATTCTCATTTGAACCAGTGAGGTGGCTTTAAGAGAGAAAACAATTTTACTCAATTGAGCATCTACAAGGGGGTTACGTTAATAAAAGGCTAGACAGGGACACACTAGCGCGGTGTTATTTTTAGCTGCTGTTCTGTATACAACATGTTCCTCCAGACACTAAGATGGTTCAGGGTCATGCTCAGTCTACGCAGAGTATACAGTCTCCTATGGAAAGCTTCTTAACCTAAACTGCATTTAACTGGAACTTTATGGGAGCATCAGAAATAACATGAATGGTGTGAAGGATATAGTATGTTGCAGACAGACCCTGGATTAAACGCTGGTTAAACTAAAAACCATAAGTTAATGCTGCTTTGTATAAATATATTTAAGAGCTCATGACTTCATGAACTGTACAGATTTTCAGTGACTTGAATGAAGAGAATATATTTCTGGATCACAGATGTCAGGGTTTTATGCTGTTCATATGAGTAAAGTAAAAAGTATGTCTTTGGGTTTTGAAGATGTTAAGATGATATTGACTTTTGTTAAATATTTATATACATGTATTTATATAAAATAAAAAAAAATTATAACATATTTTTTGATCCCCAAAGTGTTGTTATACAACTTCCAGACAGTACATGTTGGCACTACTACAGGGCTTTAGTGTCTTGCCCAAGGACACCTCGACATGCAGGAGGAACCTGGGACCACTCAGCCTGTGGTTCATAGACAACTGCCCTACCCACCTAGCTACTTGCCGCCCTCCTTTATTAATTAATTATTAAACAAAAATATTAATAGATTAATAATTGAATAAATGAATAGAAATCTTATTTGTTGAAGAATTGTAGTCCCAATCAGATCAGCATTAACTGATATTGATTAGTTTTTTCTCCAAGGGAACATTAACAACAAAGAAAATCTACATGCCTTGTTTAATTTCTGTGTTTTTGATGAGTTGTTGATTTATTAATTTACATTGTACTACAGGAGTTAAATAATGCTTCATTAGCAGTAGGCTGGGGAATGTCCCATACATACAAATTGTCAGCTTTGTCTCAATTTTGTGGGCACTAAAACACAAAAGCAGCAAGACCCTTTGCTTTTTTCTTTCCTGTTACATCACCAACATGTGACGTGTCTCCCAGGACAGTCCTATCCTGTCCTTTCCTCTCTGTCTCTTCTCCTGGAGTCATGTTTAAACAAAGCAACATTCATACATGAGTGGGTTTCCATGGCCACAAGGCCCCGGGATTATCTGAGCCATAGCCCACCATGGTGTGATGGGTAGGAAAAAGCCCAAAGGCGCACACAGATGCTCTCATGCTACTAGTGTAGCCTTGATGATAGCCTTACAAGCTAACACTTTGAGACTCTACGTCTAAAACAAAAGGAAAAAAAGAAAGATTCACTCGACAGAAGAGCTTAAGGCCTAACTTTAAATAGTTCTGCGCTGTGTCTGTTTTTTCTTCCATTCTGTTTATTATTGGTCTGGCCCTCTGCTTCAGTTCTTGAATGCAGTTGGAAGTTGAGGGAGTTGACGGAGCTCTCTCTCCCGAAGGCCTCGCTAGCCTTAAGACAAACCGTTTATTTAAAGATTAACTCAAACGAGGAGCCTGTTTGTTCTGAGAATGATAATGACTTTGTGATTGTATGCACAGGTTGCAGAGAGTAACAGCCTCCTCTGTTAGCATGGTGTGCTTGTTTCTGGATTTCATCATTGCCTCTGTCTCCAGCTTGGTTTGGGAGCACAGGAGGAGTCACAACCCCTCAGCTTCAGCTCTAGTGGATTTGGTTATACGTGTGGTTATTGTAGTAACTGAAAGCAAACTCTTACGAAAAAAAAAGTATATACTAAACGCAAGCAAGTATACTTTCAGTTTACTTTTCATGTACTTATCCGAGATATAGTAGACAAAATAAAATTAAGTATACTTAGAGTTTACTGACAAGTATACAGAAATACCCAGCATGCCTTTCAGTGGTTTGACGGCGTAAACAAACAACTAGACATAAATAATTGATGTCATAAATCAAGACTTTGTCGTAAATCGTTGTGACATTATGTTTCGCCTTTTGAACAGAGGTAACAAAGTATGGGAGCTAATTAATAGTTAATTAAGCCTTCCCTTTTAATCACTCTATACTCGAAAAATAAACTTGTATAATACTTTTTTTCATCAGGGAAGTTTGGTACCAGCAGTAAACATCACCTGAGCAGCTACAGTACTTGTAATAAATACAGTAGAATAGCTTCTATATCTTTTTGCAGAGCAGCAACACACAGATTTTGACATTGTTTTGATAAAGAGTTCAGTCAAAAATAAAATGACAATCTGATTTCATGCCGCACATGGTGCTTTGTATTTTTCCAAACAACAGCAGAGGAAATAAAGTTAACCAGACTGCCTAGCTAGCACATTTGAGGTGTTCAGCATGTTACCTGTAGCTCCAAATCTGACACCTCAGACTGGTCCTTACTGGTCCATCAGAAGAGTTAAGAACGATCCCCTGATTTTGCTAAAGCATTAGCAGTAACTTAAAACAGCTCTGACACACTGCAAGGTCAAAGGTTATTAAACACAAAATAGGCTGACCACATAGCAGGTCAGTATGTCTAAACTTGGCTTCAGAAGACCCCTTGTGCAGTTCCGTTATTTAAAATGTGTTCATCCATTTTTTCACCCCGTCCGTTTTCTTTTCTTGCTTCGCTTGTTCGCTCATTGTGCCTGGACAGCATCCAGACAGTGTGAGCCCGGGTTCTTTCATTTCTGGATTTTAGATCCAATATCAGTGTGAGCAAAATCCAATTTTTGCACAACCAGACCTGTCGGTTGTCATTGCAAGCATGATTGGAAGATTAAAGTTGCACTGGAACAAGTGTGACCGTAGGCAAGAACACATCGCTGCGAAAGGGTCTTTTTGTTCTCCAGTCATTCAGTTTGTTTCCTTCTTGGCTCCTCCAGCCCTCTTACAGCTTTTCAATCTTTTCTTTCTTCCCCTCTTCTGCATCCTTTAAGTGTTTTGTAGGAAATGTGATTGCTCAGTTCCGTTTACATTCACTCGCCATCTGCTGAATTTGGCTGCAACTGTAAATCAATTCTTAATGTTGGCAGCTTTGCATTGACTTGCCTCCTTTGTTTCTTAGTGCCTCAATTTTATCTTTTCATGGTCTGCGGCATGTTTTGATCGCTAAGCACAAAACAAAGCACCAGTCCAATGCTTGACTCAAAGTAAAAGACAAGACAGACGAGACAGCAAACATCTGATAGAGTAGGGAAAGAACCGGTGTAACCACTGACACTGTGACAGTACAAAACAAGAAACTAAAATAAATTTAGACACTAACTTATGTGATTCACAGTCCACCTGTGGTTTTCCAGTGTCAAGGTTTGTACACCTACCTGATCTCATTTCCCTCTACAACATAATTGATGAAAGAAATTAGATGTTCATAAACATGATTTCTACAGTACAGGGTTGACTATCAATATTAATACAGAACCTACACTGATTACCATGAAACAGCCATCTTCCAAATCAGACTCTCTTCACATAGAGACAAGCAGAAATATAAAGGACTGAGAAGTCCCCCTCAACAGTAATTATATTTTGGGGTCTAATTCACCTTTTTCCTCTTGCTGGTAATGACTCAGCTGTCTTGATATGCAAACATTTGTGTAAAATCAGTAGCAAGTAACTGATTAGCTTTTCAGAATAGCATGGGCTATAAAATGTTTTCAAAAATTCTATTAATTGATGTAAATGGAAATTTTCAACAAGGAGGACAGGGGGGGTGTGACATGCAGCAAAGGTCCCCAGCCAGACTCAAACCAGGCATGAACTCTTTGTCTTGGTGTCTTTGTCTGATGTTCATCCAAAGCAACTTACAAGGACACTTTTTAGAGCTGAGACCCAAAGATGTTTGCAGACAGCTGTGCTTTACCAACTAAACTACAGCCCACCAAGCTTATCTCCTGCCCCTGAACAACTCTACACACCCCTGATGTGCCATGAGTTCTTCCAACATGATTCAGTCATAAAGATGTACCTCTTCACAGTCACCTTAATCTGTCATTTACTGTGACATGTACTGTACGTCTAGATCTGGTTTCTCTCTTTGAATCGTTTTAATGAATTCAGGCTGAACTCTGTATAAACTCTCGGTATTGTCATTTGATAAACCTTGGCCCTTCCTGCAGCTGGGATCCTCGCTCAGCCTGCTTGGTCCTTAAGGTGAGTACAGTGGTAGTGGAGTGATAATGTCCACAGAGTCATCAGATCAGATGAAATGATGGCTGATGAATGCTTTGCACCGACACTGATTTATTACCCAGATATTAACGGATAATAGAGATCCTTGCCCATTGTCATTCATGCACAGCTATGGCCACATATAAATATGAACGATGTCTGGTGGATTTGTCAGAAGAAACAGGGTCAGGGTCAGAGTCTGCCACATTCATATGTTTTTGTGATAGGGTGTCCCACAAGAGCAAGGACTTGGTGAAGGATCCTTGAGCAAGATGCTTAACCCCAACCAGTTCCTAGCAGAGGGTGAATCATCCCTTCAAGGCAAAGATAAAAGAGCTCATATAAAATGTGAAAATGTTGCACAGGCATCTCAAGGCAGTGAAAACTGTCAAATGTTTCAGGCCTACAAAAGTAAAATCTACCAAGAGTTTACATTTATATTTTTTACATCCTTTGACTAATTGCATGTTACAGTATAAACTCATGTACTCTGATTCTTTCAGAGAACAAAATTTTTCTTCTTTCTTTTCTATACTGTTTATATTACTTATGTAAATACAATACATTGCTGGAAAATAGCTGAATTCATTTACCTAAACACTGTACCTGAATAAAATGTTTACAGTATTTGTACTTCATATATCAACTTCACTACATTTCAGAGGCAAACATTGTACATTTACACCACTACATTTATTTGACTACTGTAGTTACTAGTTACTTTTCAGAATTAGATTAGTTACCAGCAGTATGTAAAATAATCCAGATTGTAATTATTAGATTCAAAGCACGTGATTATCAAATGTCTAGTATAAGCTTCGTGGTTATCAGCTGATGAACATGTAAATGTATGAATTTGAATCCAATAATATCATATTTATTGATATGAAATGATCCATTCTGCATAATGAGTACTTTTACTTTCGGTACTTAAAATATTTTTTAGCTGTCTTTGTACTTTCACTTAAGAAACATTTTGAATTCAGGGCTTTTACTTAACAGAGAATTAAAGTACCTCTGATACAGTATGGATCTTTGTATGAACCTGGCCAAAAGAAGGTTTTGAAATTTTAAATTACATAATTTAGTTTTCCTGCAAGAATTAAAACATAAGGGATAAAGTTCAAAAATTGCAATGTACTTCAAAGAAGGAAGGGTGTCAGGGTGGGAAGGTGCAGTTCAAATTTTCAGACGGTGGACGTGAAGATTGGTGTTCATGTACAAACGGAAACAAAACAATATCAATGAACAACTTAACAGAAATTAACTTTTTAACTATTAAATAGAATATAGGGTTTGTTGTGTGTGTGTGTGTGTGTGCATACACATTTGCATGTGTGTTAATGCACATGCGTTCATGCCGAGATGAGCACTCAGACATCCCTCTTCTTTCCTCCGCACAAGCTCAGCCAAAATCATCTTCTCAGCATTCAGTCACTGTGATGGCAAGGATGTCTCTACTTATCTGGAGTAAACAAATTCAACTGTGGCTGGCAGTGGCATTTGGCCTCCGTGTGCTCTCCTTCCTGCCAGTATGTGTGTAGCTGCTGCCGTTAGATCCAGCAACACAGATCTCAGATCCTGAAGTCAACGGTTTCTCCTCTAAGATGGCTGGTTTAAATAGCCTGCTGCCGCAGGGCAAAAGCCACATTTCATTACACAATGCTAATTAATTTCTGCAGGAAATCATGCGTGTTTTCAAGTGATTGACTCACTGTCACGCCCTAAATAGATGTCCAGGACTAACAATGCTCTATGTGCCAATTTCACGCTTGCTACAGGGGTGGAAGTTAAGCTATTAACTTGTTAAAGTGAAATGTCAGGTGTTAAGAATGGGGCGGGTGTTTATCAGTGTCTCATTAGTGTTTGCATTGTTTGACATCCTCAGAGACGTATTTTTGATTCACATACTATTCATACCTCAATTAAAGTCTACTTTGTCTTCTGTGTGGTGAGCATCGACAAAGTCGGACCTGACAAAACAGAGGGGGGGTGAGCACAGTTGGCAGGTTTCAGGTCCGCTTCTGCCAAAGACAGTGAGCTTGACTGTGATGCCGGGGCTTCTACACAGGAGCAGCCTAATACTCTTATGTCTCCCTTCATCTCATTCCCACTGTTCCGCTTTACCTCGCTTAGCCCATTTGTCTTTTTGCCATGCATCTACAGCGTCTCTCCTCTCAGGTCAGTCTAGCTGAGCTCAGAGGGCGATTATTCATGGTCAGTCATAAATCTCCACTCTAATCAGCTCCTGTACTCATCAGCTGGCAGAGATGTACCCCTGAGCACAAGAAATCAATCTCATCAATAAGTGAATAACTTGCAGTTTTGTGTGAGAGAGTGTAGTAATTGACCCTTGTGCTGAAGTCTGTAAACTCTTTTGCTCTCTGGGGGATTTTTCTTGCCTTGTGCTGCTTGTTAGCAGCTTGTTTCACATCACTGCTGTGTTTCCCCCTCAGAGCACATGAAATCTTGTCAAGATTAAAGCAGGATGGTTTGTGTGCGCTGGTCTACATCGGCATCTGAAAACAAAGGGTCTGATTTTAAACTTAACTACTGAAAAAAGTAAACTAATTAATCATTATTATTATTTACTTTTTCTGTGCTGAGCTAACTTTTGTTCATTGTATTTCTGAAATAAAGGTAAGGACATTGCATATGTCACACTTAAATGATTCAGATCATCAAATATATTTTAATATTACACAAAATAACCGAGTAAATACAAAATGCAGTTTTTAAATTATGATTTCATTTTATAAAGGGAAAAAAGCACCCACAACCAGAGGGGCAAATATTTGTACATGACAG
>JAUBNQ010000027.1:8160494-8183859 GCA_032353495.1 Ctenopoma kingsleyae | reverse complement strand
GTTTTTAAATTATGATTTCATTTTATAAAGGGAAAAAAGCACCCACAACCAGAGGGGCAAATATTTGTACATGACAGTAATTAGTGAAATGTCCTTTTACTCTTCTTTCTTAAGAAAAATGTTCACTCCAACCTACATGGGACATATACAAATGGATTGGAATGCATGTGGCGAGTTAAGGGTGATAGCAAAAGGGTAACACAGAAAAAATAATACGCACAAGCTGCTCTGTCGCTGGTGTAAAAATAAAGTTAGATTTTCAAGTTAAGCTGTACATTATTCACTTGTCTTTGTTTGGCAGCTTTTGTCTCGTCTCTGTTCTCTGGACACTCAAAGCAGAGCGATGTTCATAAACATCCCTCCCAGTGTAAAATTCCACATCCTGGCCTGTAATACAGGACAAGATAAAAGTGTCATGAATTATGTGTATACTGTTTCTGGGGACATCGTGGGTCTGAACTATAGATCTGAACTTGTAGATGTAGAACTCTCAGTCTGCTTTTATCTACATAGCATTTCACGCAGACTGTAGCTTCGGTGTTGGTGTAACTACAGTGGAGGAGATGGCACCTTGAGTCCCAACATGGTGGTCTGGGCGCCCCATAGAGTCACAAGATAAATATTAGGAATCACCATCACTGCTGTGATGATTATTTGTTTTTTGGCTGTTTACTTTCCCGTCACAAATGTTTAAAATATATATACCTGACTATTCTGATAAAATAAATTCTGAAATTCTAATAAAAGAGACAAAACATCACTCAGGACCCGTCATGCAAAATAAATCTGTGGTGCCATGAACAAACAAACCTTCACAAGTGACTTGCAAGTCACATTTGCAGCGCAAACTAGTTGCAGATAGTAAGTGACTGATGATTAATCTTGCAGACAAACTAAATACAGAACCTTCACAACATGGCAACCCAAACATGCTGGATTATTACAAAACAACGAAGCATTATAAAGTCACTTAATGTCCATTCATGAACCTTAAAACTACAACCCTGAAAAAAAAACCCCAAACCAATCTGAAGATGACACATTGGACTTTAGTAAACTGTTACAGGCATTTGTCACTATTTTCTGACATTTTATAGACCAAACATGTAATAAAGGAAATAATTAAAACATTCAATAATTAAAATTAACATAAGCTGTAGCCATATGGTATATATATATGTATATATATATTTATATATGTATATACAGTATGTATATAAAAATGCTCAGAGTTGTGGTTGGCTTGTAAAAGCAGAGACTGGCTCAGAGGTGTTGTACTGTATATACTGTACATGACCTCTACAGGGAATGAACCACATTCTTCACATCCTCTGTCATGCTGTGTTTGTGATGTGTAAAAGCAAGTGCCCCTGCTCTTTGATGGATAAATGGTGATGGTGATGAGGAGGAAGTTGAGGTTTAGGAAAGGGGGATGGGGATGGAGAAGCAGGGAGGTTAGTGGCAGGGTGAGGGTGTGCTGGATTTGTGGGGGCGGGTAGTGAGGGCCCATAGGGAGGAAGGTGGGGGATGGTGAGGAACGGGGGGGATACTAGTGAGCTGAGTCACCCTCCCCTTTCAGATATTATAATAACACTATACTGTGAGCTGCTCCATTATCTGCCCTCAATGCCAGACTATGAATGGGGATGTTGCATGAGAGCTTTGTCTCTGCACAGCGCTCGGTGCCACGGGCTGAAACAGGGCAGCCCATTCATGCACTGGCTCTGATTTTCTCTCATTAGACAGTGGGCATCATGGATGTTTAATTGCTGTTTGTGTGTTTATTCATACATGCTTGTCTGCTTGTTTCTATAGAGGATGAGATCTGATTGCTTTGCTTGCAGGGTTTTCCTCTGTGCATCAGGGGTGGGCAAGCATCTGTATACGTGGTGTTTTGTCTTTGTGTTGGCGATTAGACATCATATCAGATTTTGGGAGGAGGTGGACCACTCTATCCAAAATTCTAAATTTTCCCACCACCAGGACATTAGTGAAATCGACTCATGCTTTGATGACTACCCTTATTTTGCAGATGTGGATTTTGTTTTTACTTTATAAAAATGTTTAATTGCGCCACGCTGAGATGGAATAAGACCGTTTTCAAACACCACCATTATCACCATTCTGCTCTATGTATCTATCAGTCTTTCAGACAGCAGAATGGACCCTACAGTGTAGACTGAGGCTGAAAGCTGCAGCTGCTGCACACACTGAGCAGAGGCAAGGGATAGGACTCCCCCTGCTCCTCTACACACATACACATATACAGGGAGAGAGCTGCTCCTCCCTGTTTGTCTGATGTTTTGCTTTGCTTTAATAGCAAGACTGATGCCATTTAAATCTTTCGCTTCAATTCACTCAATGCAAATCCAGCTGCATAAGTGGGTTACCAAAGTCATTTACTGATACATAGGCAAATGCAGCAGATTTTCTAACTGATACATTAACTAAAATAGAAAGAGCTGCCAAAAATGCATCTATGTGAAGACCGTATTTAGCATTTTTTATATGCAGCTAAAATAATTTAAACGCCAAATTAGCATTTCAAAATGCGCTAGCACATGTTTTTGCATCCAGAGATTCTTTGCAATACTTCACATCATATTGAACTGATAGGGTTGTGTGTAACTAATGGTATTTATTTTATTGTGTCACAGATGAATTTTAATTATTATTAATTAAAGTAACTAAACAGTCAAATATAATTTATATGGTTCATTTGTATTCTTTCACTGTACTACAGTACATTTCATAGGAATGATTAGAAGTAAGTTGTGTTATGTTCATGACTGTTATCATGTAACATTTTCACACACCATTAATATGTATGAATTAGCAGTATCATACTACTAAATGCTTTTTGCTTATTTAACACATTTCATGTCACATCAGTCCATAAAAATGCACACAAACCTGTGTGCACACACATTTTAAATCAAACTTGCACTGTTCAACCTTCATTCTTCACTTCATTGCATAAACAGTTTGTGATAATTTTGCTACCAGCTGTAATATTTATTCATATTTGGAATGTTATTTAAAGAAACATTTCTCTCCTTCATGTGTCTCGCCTCTGCCCAGCTTTTCAGCTTCTGTGGTCTTAAAGATATGCTGCCATACCATAAATGCAGTCATTCCTAATTCCATATGTGCTGTGTGGTCCCTCTGATGACAACTCATTAAGGTTAAAGCGCTGTGTGATTTGTTGGATATTATTAGCATAGTAATAGAGTTTTAGAAGACACGGAAAGAGAGGGGCACACGCTGTGCATCCAGGTGCGTGATATTTAGCAGCATCAGTCGCCTTAGGAACAGATCTGTCAGACAAGTGAACACACGCTGTAATAAAAGACTGTCCACTTCCCTGGAGAATGTGAATAATATGAATAAGAATAACACACATCTACAGTAGGTTGTCAGCACATACACACGTTCAGAGGTTTACACAAACATACAAACACACACATTCCCTTTGCCCTCCAAGCCTGTCACCAAAGGCATAAATGCTCTGCACATGCACATGCACATGTAGACACACACACACACATTGAATTTGCTCCATCCCTGCCTGAAGACACAACAAGAAACATCTAATTCTGAGTCACTCTCAGCCTGACTCACACACACACACACACACACACACACACACACACACACAAATATGTAGAGAAACACGACCACAGAGCAGCTTTTTTCCCTGGAGCACTTTACCGAAGCCCCTTAACTTGGTTACTGGGACACGCTGTCTCTAATTCACCATATATTGTATACTCTTGCTAAGTTAATACATTATACACAAATAACTACTCTGCCTTCATTCGCACACAGAGTGTCAGAATATTTGTCTTTCAACCCTCCTTCCATCTGTTCCTTCCTCCCTCCGTCTCCTCTTCCCTCTTCCTTCTTTAGTCGGTTTCTGAGTTTGCAGGTGAGCCGAATCCTGAGGAGAAATATCTGTGTGCTTCTACGTGTGTGTGTGTGTGTGTGTGTGTAATTATGTATGATAACGTACACATGCTCACAGAGATGCCTGAGCATCCATCGGCCTCTGGTTAACTAATCTCCGTGTTAATTACAGATGAGAATCTAAAGGCCAATGAGTTGAAGTGTGACTCCTGCGCAAGTTCATGTGATGATGAGACTTGAATCTTTCAATAATGTATTACTAACTTATTATTGTTTTTTTCTTTGTTTAGTTTAGTTTTTTTTCTGCAGTGATAAATTTGATGCACAAACTAACTAACTTCTTAATGTACAGTCAGGTGATCTGCCACTGAGCAAAACCTTGTTAGGGAAACTTGACAGGAAATGTTAGGTTTGATTGGACTGTTTCATTATCTAAGTCATACAGAATTGATAGTTGCCTAGCATTACAATTATTTGGTTTGCAGGATGTTTTTCATCATATCTTCTGATTGTTTAGCTTTGGTTTAGTTCTGTCTACAGTTAGTCAGTCTACACTTAGCACACTCATCAAAATGTTCAGCAGAAAACAAAGAAATGGAGACTGAATCATCAAATAGATTATTCAAAATGTTTTATCTAAAAAGTCACAGCTAGGATTGTACATATAATACTTGTGTATTATCAACAAAATGGCTAGATTTAAAAAAAAGAAAAGAAACTTCTTTATCTGCAGCAGGCTATAGAGCTTTAAGGGTGAGCAGTATTGGGGTGAGATACAGGCCTTTTGTAATCTTATTTTGCAGGGTCTTTGGAAAACAAATTCAACCTACTGTGAAATACATATTTATACAAATAAAGTGCTGCTAAGGTTAAATGAAACATGCACAAACAAGATCAGGATAAAGTATATACATAGGATACAGTCTATTGTGTGTACTATTACGGGGTTTAACTGCACGTTTTAAAACCTTTTCTCACTGTTAAGGGAGTGTTTAATGACTAGTGTATATGAGAAGGAGACACATAAACAGTGAACTTCCACCTACTGTAAACCGGACTTGTTTTTAAATGTCTTGCAATTGCTGAACTAGCCAGATCTAATATTTGTCAGAAAGAGTCTAACAACAAAAAAAGTTAAAATGCAAACGGATTCATGTGATGCATTATTCTGTCTACATTTAAGGTCCTGTTCTAAATCAGATCTTGCAAAATCAAAACAGGTTGCACTACTCCTCTCTGTCAGAATGGGGATATTATACACAGAATATTATGTAACACTTCAGCCACAGGTGTCAAACTATAGTGAGCTCTGAAAGTCTGCAGGTTTCCGATCCTGCCAGACAACACATACTGCAGGTAACTGTACTAATAAATTCCTCCTCTTCAGCTCCAGCACTGATGACTGTGGCTGTGGTTACATGCATCAATTCCCATAAGCGTTTAACATAAACCTTAAACATTAAATGAAATGACTAGAACAAGCTGTTTAACCTGCGGTAAGCACTTTGTAACATTATTGATCCACTGAAGTGGTTTCATATTAAGGCAAGACTATCATTCTCCTTCACAGCTGGGGTGGTTGAACTAGGGACCTCTTGATCTGCAGCAGAGCAGAGCTTCATTTTGTCCAGTGTTTGATTTTTTTCTTAAATAACAGTCATACATACATACATACAACAATATTAAAAAATCCCTCATGCTTACACAGAAGTATTTCATAATGTTTTTCCAAGTCTTATGTATGTTTGTTTTTTTAGTATGATGATATTTTAATGGATTTAGTGGATGCTGTAAACTCCAGGTCTCTAATAATAATAATAATAATAATAATAAAGATAATAAATTAAAGTTTTTTTTTAGTTTAGCATAAAATTAAACCTTAAATGATTGCAACATCTTTAATTCACAAAAATATTTGAACTTCCAATTTGATTCACTCATCACTGATACGATCACTGAGGCACAGAGCATCGTCATTGTGCTCAGAATAATTATAGTGGTGTATTTAAAAATAAGCGCTATTAGGAGAACGTAGCTTAAAGTGTAAAATGCTCAGAGGTGCGTTTGTGCGTCAGATTACATTATCACAAATATAGTAGCATTTTTCTAGGAACTGAAAAACACAGCCCTTACTTGTGTTTGCCAAGGGGACATCCAGATTTGAACTGGGAACCGTTTTCTCTATCATCGAATGCTCTAACAATGAGCTATAGCCCCATGACCATCAATCTTATGATGGTGTATTGTACTGTTTTTTACAGTTAACCATCAAATAGAAAGGTCAGTGTGTAAAGAAACACATGTGGCTTAAGATACATAGTGTGATTTATGGATAGATATGAAGGCTAAATGACAACCACAGTTACACAGTGATGAACAAACCAGAATGTACACCAGAACAAAATAACATTACATGGAGGAGATAAAGGAATGTTACAAGCTCTCTGCTTTAAACCTTTAACTTTAAACAAAGACTGTTTGTTATATGTTGAGCAGTGACTGAACCTGTTGACCTGCAGTGCTTTCTCTCTAAGTCTGCTGACTCACTTTGGTTTTGGATACACTGACGCTAAAACTTTCATACAATCACTGTGTAAACAGAGAGAAGACAGCATAGGCATTCTGGCCTGCTGTCAGATGTTCAGCCAGTGAGTTATATCAATGGAGCTTAATTAAAGTTAGACTAAATAATATTTGAAATTGTAGCTCATTCATTACAATGGAAGTTTTTCAGCCGGTTCAAATACCAGGAACGTTTCCTGTTCCCTAACTTATTTCTCCACGCTTATATGACATGTGTCCTTTTCTGGCTTCATAACCAACACAAACATAATGACATAATTTTTGGAGACTTTTAATACATTCTTTTGACACATTTATTTGAATTTAGATCATTCAAAGACTTTTGTCTGTGAACAACAGCTTCTTTTTCCCTTTCTGTTCATCTTCAAGTTTATCTTTATCAACTGCCTCGATAGAAATCACGAGGCTTCTCCACTCCACTCAGTGTAGCAGTACAATTTTATGGCTGTTGCCTCTTAAATACTTGAACCACATGCATATTTTACAGTAACAGCTTCTCCTTTGTGTGTATAAAATATGCAGACAGTGTAAAGAGGTTCAGTTACTGATAGGAGGTGTGTGACTTAAATCTCTCATTAAGTGGTGTTTTTTTACACACGCAGTGTTGAAACAGGATGTTGAGCAAGGACATCACACTAATAGCCACCCGTCAGTCTACAACTCTGAAACATAGAGATTTCTGTAATGGCCTGAGTGGAACCATATTGCAAAAAAAAAAAAAAAAAAAAAAAACTGACAAGAATGCAACTGACAAGTCTGTCACTCAAGCCTCCTTTGATGTTTCCATGGACGATACACTGACATGAGCCAAATTAGCTTGGCTTATGCAGACAAGCTGGCGGATTATGGAATTTAAGTAACCCCAATCTATGAACAGTTTTATGACAGGTTGAAGGATCCTTCAAAAAGTACTCATTCGCAAAATCAACTTGTTTTAAGCAGAAGATTTGTGGTTGTGACAATTTATAAGACTCCAGTGTGGACAAATTGGCTAAAAGCAGTGAACCTATTTTTCTTATGGTGAGCAGTATAAGTCCAGCGATATAACATCATAGTGTCAAACTGCATGTGGTATCTATGATCCGAGAACCTTACAGTGACCAACAGGACATACAGTAGTGTGTCTATCACCTCTGTGCGTTTCAATGATTCTTTCACTATGTATTTTATTTATTCCAATATTCTCAATTTAGAATTAGTACGCTTAGAATTAGTATGTAGCGTTGATTTTGGAGCTACTGAGTGGCCAGCAGGCTCTGAAATAGAATAAAACATTTTTCACAAGGTGAAACTGCACCCAGCAAGTACAGTATCTGCTGCTAAAAACTCTGTGTGAACAATGTGATGCTATGAAGCAAGAATCTGAACATTTAATAGAGGGTACCTTGATCTGAACTGGGGACCACTTGATCTGTGAAAAAGGTCATCTCTGCTCTTGTGGTGGTTGACTTTATGAAGATGGCATCAATTATGGCGTAACTCACACATAAATATACAGTATAACGGTTTAAAATGCAATTTCACATGTATTTCTTACACGTTCCAGCAAAACCTGGGACTTTTTTTAAACTGCTGTTAAAAACACTCATAGCCACACAGAGAGAGGCATTTTGTCTGATTAACTGTGATTAGCTCTCAGCTCAAAGCTCATACAGTAAATCCATGATTAAAGGGAAACAAGCAAACAAGCACAATGTAATTTGATACAGCACCAATATAACAGCATCAGTACTGTCTGATCTTTACTGACTGTCTTTCCTGCTTCCTATGCATCAACTTCAAGAACTGACTTTCACTTGCTGTCCAATGTGTCTCACCCTTTGACAGGGGTCATTGTAACAGGATAATGAATGTGATTCACTTCACCTGTCACAGGTTTTAATGTTATGGCTAACCAGTTTATATCTGTGTGTGCATACAAAGGCAGCACAACTTTGTTTTTCCATCATCAGCGTAGTTAACATCAGCACCAACACCATCCTCACATGTAGTGCAGTTGTCTATAAATATAGGTATAGCTTAAGAAATTGCTCTTTTTGTCTCACATCAAAAGCAGATGACAGATTATTCAAGGTTATTACCAAGAAGGTCCAATCAATTTCTCACTTGTGAATGGCAAAAATGATGACAGCTGTAAATTAAAGCGGCAGAAGACGAAGCTGAGGATTTTGAGAGACATGATATGAATTTAAAGAGGATTTACGCACAGTGATTTCTCAGCACATGATCTGTGAAATGTGTTGATAGCGAGACGTCCACTCAGAAGAGGGAGATAAGAAAAGAGGCTGAGAAAACGTGGAGTCCTCATTTGAGCAATTGCTGGTGTGGGGTTTGACAATATCAAACGAACATCTTTGATTGCTCATAGCATTGCATGATTATGGCTCTGTGAGAGGACATGAGGGAGGGAACTGAGTGATGGAGTGAGGAGGGCATGCCGATGGTTAAAGTGATGGGGAGGATTATAAACTAATGTTCATATTTCTGCAAGCAGCAGCAGCAGCGACAGTATGTGTGGTTGCTGTAAAACATTTAGCACTCAAATTGCCTGTGTCTGCTGATTATTTGAAATATTTTCTAACTTTTATTTCAGAGCCCACAGTGTCCTCTCATGACTTTTCTAACAAACTTCTGTTCAAGCAATTTTTTTGGCAGCTCATTGTCTTCTCATAGAGCCCCAAATCCACTGGCATTCTTAACAGGCAGCATGTTGATCATCAATTATTTGTTATACTGTTGACAGAGCCAATACGGAGAATTGAATTTGAAAAAGTTGGGTGATTTTAAAATCTTTCACATAAACACATAATCTATGCTGAGCCCATTTCGTTTATATAAATAAATTATGGCAAATATGTTTCCTGAGTCAGACCTTTCAAACATTTGGTAATTAGCTGAGGATGATTGAATGCCATTTGTGCAGGTGCTTGTACTAATAATTTCTAACATATCTATTTTATACTAATATATCAGCAATAAGCTAATATTGGCTGGTTTATCTGGCAATAAACTGTGAATACCTAGTGCCAGACAAAGCACAATTTAAAAGACTCCATTGTTGCTTCTTGATGCAAAACATGTCATAGACGGTTTGTGCTGCGTACACTATCTGCCTAACTTTTTTACTTACAATTTTATGTAGGGTGAAAAAAATCATATCTTTCTCCTTCTACAAAAATATCATAACCTTGTTACTTCCATTTAACACAAATTGTTGTTTATTCTTTTACTTTATTGGGTATTTTTAGCTAGGATATCCCTGTCTCAAAAGGATAAAATGTGGTACCTTACTTCATTCATTTATGAAGATCTATAACAAGGTTATAAAACTCAAAGACCAGAATTTTAATTGCTACCCTTATGTTTTTTTTTAATGTCCTGTCCTGTATTGTTCGTCACTGATGGCCAGAGGTCTCAGAAAGTCAGTGGCACGAGTATCATTTACCTTAAAAAAGCCTGTACTTCTCCACCCCCTGGATCACTGTCTGTCCGTCCCAGACAACCCCCCCCCGCCCCGTCATCTCTCCAAGGGATATTAAAATCCCACCACCTCCTCATCACCACCACACAAAAAAACACACACCCATCCCCACCCACAACCATGACCCAGTTTGAAGGGGATGAGGGGTAAGTGAAGACCATTGTGAGTACCACAGGGAGAGAGTTAAGATGCTCAGCCTCCCTCATCCCTCTCCCTTTCAGGAAGGAAGTGCTCACACTTGGTTAGGCACACACACTGAGGCTCTCCATGAGAGATCGGCCACGGAGATGCGTCTTTTGTTTTGAGTTTTTTTGTTTTTGGGATGCCGTTGTTGATTTTAGGTCAGGACTGTTTGATGTCAGCTGAGGTCAAAGTATATGTAAAGGAGGGAAGTGAGATGAGACAGAGATGAGGGGCCGCAGGTTGAGAGACAAAGGACACAGTACCTGGCGTCTTGGAAGGAAGGAGTAGAGTGAGTATGCTGCTTCATCACTTTACTTTGCTGCTTGTGTGTTGTCTGTATTATTTGACATAGGAAATAAATGATCAGGAAGTTAAACCCAGACCTCTTGACCAAAGGACCAGAGATATTTAACAGATCTGGTCCTGCTTGTGCTGCTGTGCTTGTACTCTTATCAAGATTTTAATATTGCTAATGCAAAAAAGATAATTTACAGATGTTTTTCTCCATGTGAAGCTGAACAAACGGCACAGATGCACTCAGAGAGTCTGCTCCTGCCTCAGAGATTCTTCCTGTAACATATGGAACCGGTTTATCATTGTGGTTTTTCCCTTCGGACACTGTTAATGAGGGAATTTTTGTTTAGTTTCCCACAAACACAGAGAGCAGTGAGCTTTCAGAACTCACCTTTCCACTGCAAAATAAAGAAGACTCTTTCTCATCTCATTAGTCTCTTGCAGGCCGGTGTTCAAGTTTGACCAAACAACGGAATTTTCAGCAGTTTTAATTTGAATTCTTCTCTAGTAGGTTTTCAGCTTTGAATTCCTCTATGTCTTCCGGTACATGTTTTACAAACCAGAGGCCCAAACTGGGGTACACTGTCTACTCAACCCTCTGGAATCTATAGTTTATTTGGGCTTCATGGCTGTGTGCGTTGATCAATCTGCAAGTAATTTTAATGCCTGTGTTTGAGCCTGCATAAAAACATGCGCCATACGGTCTATGAAGAGGATGTGATTAACATCTCTGATAATCTTCTGTGAGTGACCTCGACTTAATATAAATTTATGTATTTAATCACTTCAGGGACACTTTAGAATAAAGTTGTGGCAACCAGAAAATTATGATAAGAAATTCATTTTTAGCTATCCTGGGGTTTTAGTGATTTAAATATCTGTAACTGCCTAACAAAAGAGCTTATCCACCCCTTTCAGAGTAGAAGAAGGGAAACCAATATAAGAAATCCTCTGTGCTTTTTAAATTGAGCATTTGCCAGTGGCCGATTCTCTGCAGTCCTATTAAAGTGTTTATCTCTTCTAATATCGTGAATTGAAGAAGATCTGGTAACATCTTTAAGAGAAAAATTTACTGGTTTTATATCGGGTCTCCCATCATCACAACAAGCATGATTTAACCCACATATGACAACCTGGGGGGTATCATGGACAGATGTCTGGCCAGCTACTGTGTGAGCAGATTAGTGACTTGTGCAGCCTGTGTGGGACAAGGTGCAGGCTCAGAAGGGCATCGGTGAAGCCTGAGGATGCCACTGATAGAACAGAGGGAGAGAGTGGTGTGGCAGTGACTGTCAAACAAAGAGTCGAAGAAACAGCAAACCTAACAAAAATAGAGGTCTAAGTCTTGACTCTAGTACCTTCTATTATGGCTTCTGTTGTTACAAGTTCTCCACGTATACTGTGATTGTTGCAAGGCAGGAGTTTTAAACAGACCCTGAATTTCCGTCACGTCATAGTTAATAATTACCTACATCGTCCAGATTAGAACAAAGGTGTCTCTTTTTTGTAAGCTTTGCATAGTGAGAAAATTACATCTCCACAAATGCATGTTGTCTTTGGCTTTCCTCTGAAATGTTTCCAATTCAATTATTGAGGATTTCTGTTAATTAAAATAGTGTCTAGTGACTGATTTGCACAAATATAATCTTGTTTTTGAAGCTATCGGTGTTCCGTTGTTTTTGTTTGCAAGGTGTTATCAAACTTTTCTCTATGAAGGTTTGAATTCACAGGTATGAAGTTTGTCTGGTGAGGTTGGCAGCCTGCTTGTAGCAGCACTGAAGAAAAGTAGCACACATGGCCATGATGAAACAAGTAATAGACATAAACTAAACAAATTAAATCTTTTTATTTTCATCACCCAGACACTATAATTCCAGTTTATTGTTGTGTTACATAGCTCAGCAACATATATTACACGTACTGCTCAGCTGTAAGTGGCTGCAAAAATAAACCTGGGTGCATCAGTCACACTGAATATATTTATAATAATTCCTGAGCATTTATAATGAGAACACAGCAGTCTGTTTATTGTACAGTGCTTCTATTTTATGTTAAGTTAAGGGCTTAATATACCCTTGAGTTTTCAAGTGAGTGGATGCTTTGTGCTATTATGAAGATGGAAACAATATATTTCAAATGAGATACAGTGGGGAAAGCAGAACTACTACCAGCCATTAAAAGTTGCAAACTATAGGAATTAATTGTAACCACATAAAAGCTTAAAGTCAAAATGAGGAGTGTCTTAAAGGCAGCAGTCCAACTGCAGAACAGCAGGATCAAGAGCTGAATCAATTTTGGCTGAGGAAAACGCTGACGGCTTCTTGGATGTACCCTAAGATCTTTTACAATCCATTTACAAACACTAAGAGAGATCTCGCTGATAATTAGCATGATGATGAAGCAGACTGTTCCCCTAAAGCCTGTACTAACAGTCATACTCTGAAGGGGAAAAATCTCTGAGCTGAGTGATGGATTGAGGCTACTGCACCTGTACTGGTGTTTGTCTACAAATGAGTACTGCGTGAGATTAACAGAGAAGCAGAGAAAAAGCAAAAACTAACTAGGAAATAAGCCACTAACTTAATACTATCTGCATTTGCTTTGCTGTGCAATGTATTTGTAATTTGTATTGTACTATAAGCAACTGTTTTACATACTAGATTAATACATTTGATTTGGCTATATACTGCATACAGTAAGTAGGCTTGGTCTTACAGCACACTGTGCTCTATGATTCATTTGCATTACCTTGCACATTTGCATTTAACCATGCAGAAAACTATTTAACCTTTAGCTGACCCATGTACATTTTTTATAAAGTGAAATATTCCACAGCTTGTCTATACAAGAGCATCAGATATTTTATACTGTAAAAATACTATTTTGAATAACTTTTTTGTCCTTTTCTCACCCTCAAAACAAGGACATTAAAAATCAGCACAAATATCTTGCCTTGAACATAACATACAGTGGTACAAATTAATTTCTTGGTGGCATTAAAAGCCAACACTCTATGTCTAATGTCAAAAATGTAACACAATAATCTAATCATGATCTGAATTCCGAAATTGTTGTGGACTATAAGAAAGAAAATAAATGCTACAAGTCTCTTGTTATGCAAACTTTTTCCAAGTAATTGGCAAACTTAAATTTTGCATAGAATACTTAGAACTACAGCACTTGTAGTGGAGTTAGTATTTGTGGAGTCAAAGGGAGGCATTATATACAGAAAGCTCTGACCTGTTGCTGTATGAAATACCCCTGATGATGCTCTCAGTTACAGCACTTCTCCCTGTTACACACTTACTCCATCCACCTGCAGCCCTCCCGTGCACATGTCGTGGTTTGTCCCGTGGTAGTCTGATTCCCCCTGGCGTCCCTCTCAAGACCAGGCCCCCCCAGCTGGAGTACTGGGTCCACATGATGAGTCAGTAGAGTGAATAAGGAACAGCTCATCTAACCCCAGTTCATCATTGTCATGCTCTTGCACCCAGAGACATTGTCTCTCTGCACTGCCTATTTTTGAAGGCTGTTGCATGTGTGTTTGTCTGTCTGAGTCTGTCTGTGTACTATATCTGGAAGTGAATCTCTGGATCTCAAGGGATAAAAGCGAGGAGAGGAAGAGGAAATCCTTCCAGTGATGTTAACTATAATAATATTGGTTTGAGTCAGTGTGATTTGAAGACTTTATCTGTTAGGAATTGACTTTGTTAACCTTTGACTTTGTACTGTTATTGTAGAGCTTTTTCATGAACTCAGATATATCAGGGAGATTCATAGTGAGATGTCCTCTAATAGCTTTTTAGCTGATAGCTAGAGCCATTGATCCAGAGTGTGTTTTCCTTTTAAAGCTCATTAGTAGATGTTATTTAAAATATCAAAGTTGAGTATGAGACTGTAAGGCTGCCTACCGTGTCTGTGTGGTGTTGTTTGGGAGGCTGACTCACCCCAGTAACTTAATGCACAGAGTCAGCTTCTTACCCATAACTTCCCCCACTAGCTCCCAAAGACATAAATTGGAAGAGAAAGCAAAATGCCAGGTTATATGTGGCTGTGGTAGTAGGAATATTAAACTCAGGCAGTTGTGTGCCTGAGCTGGAGCGTCTCTCCTGGTCAGGAGGGAGTGTGACAGTTCCTGGTGCACAAAATGCCCAAGAACTGAAAGATGCTATGAAGTTTCACTACTTGCACTCTGAGTGTGCAAGGACTGTTTTGAAGTCTCAAGCTAAAAAACTGCATGAAATGAGGTACTGTCAAATGCTTCTGTGACCCAGGCTTTGAATTTTTCCTGCTTCATTACTAAGTTTTTGAGTAATTGTTGCAACAATAACTACCTGAAGTGCTGTGTGGAGTGTGATAGAGCACAGCAGAGCAGGTAGAGGGAGAGCTGGGCAGCACAGAGCGGACTGATTATCTTAAGTGGCATTTTGTAGCTTTTCATTTGGGGGAAATTGTTTAAGATTATCCATAAGACATCTCAAAATTAATCAAGAAATTAATCAAGAACTTCAAAAAGCAGTTAAAAATACTATAGTATAGACCATGTACAAGTGAAGGATTAAAAACTCTGACTGAAATCAGATATCAGACAAGATACAAATAGCAGTTCATTAATTTAAAATACATGATTTATTTACATGATACGTCCCATAAATGACCAAAAAGATTGCAATTATAACATTAAAAGGCAAATGCAGTAGACAGGAGAAGCAGCTAGATATAAGATGATGTAAAAATAATTTATTTGTTGCCTCTGCATTATATTACATCAAGCTGTTTAATTTTTGCAAGCGAGTGAATCTGGATATTATTAGCTAAAGGACAACTCTGCAGCACAGTAAGAGTTATGTAAAAAATTAAATGATGTAATGCAGGAAAAGTCTGACAGAGCTCGACCATGGAAGGACACTGCTATGACTGTGTGTGCTTGTGGCAGTCTCTCTGCTCTGGCCATGTGCTGCTTACTCATAGATGTCATAGATGCGTTATAACTCTCACGAGGATTTTACTTATTTGTCTCACTGCAGGATCGTACACAGTTTGGACCATTGTACACACATGTAGTGGGCCTATACAACCTGAGCATTCCTGACATGGACGTCCTGTATCCCAGTCATGTCCTTATATGGTCAGAGTGATCAATACTCGACACATTTCATTGCGAGCCTTCTTCCAAACATTCCCAGCCTCTCTGTTCTTACTGGAGACACAAAGCAGAGACTTGGGAGCTTCTTCTCATCTCTTCCAGCTAAATATTCCCTCTCACTGCAGCGCCAGCTTCCTCATACTAAGCTTTCAACCTGCTTGGTAAAGATATCGTCCCTGGAAGCCCTTTAAACCCAAACCTAAGCTAGTATTCATGGTTGGATTTTCCTCTCAGTCTAGCTGACAATAAGCCATGCGCTACTGCGGCTTCATGAGGGGGAAAGTTCTGTGGAGGTGTCATACTCATCCCCCAAAGCCACCCTGAGGGACAGCAGTGTTTGGGTTCAGCTCCACTGCTTGAGCTAATGTGGGTCTGCTGTCTGACTCCCCGCTCCAATGGTTTGTGCCCGGCCACCTGCTGATTCTGCTGGTTTGGATGGACTGCCTGGAGCCCAGACCTAACCTACAAAGGCAACATGCCCCTCTTCCTAAACTGTGCTCAAATGCACACACACACACACACACACACACATTCAGAAGTATAGCACTGCACAATGTCACTTACCTTCCAACCAGAACAAACCAGTCGAGTTAATACAATCCTGAAAACTGCACCTCACACAGAAGAAGAGTCACTAAGAGGATTTATTTCTTCAAAAAGAGATAGGCTGTTAAATAAAGCGTGTGTGTGTATTTGGTGATAGCAAATTCCCTATTTGGATTATTTCGTCTCCTTCTCAGTGCTGCTTGATGGTATTTTTTAATACCGAGATCCTCTTTCCACCCATGTTTGGTCTTCTAATTCGCTAAAAAGCCCAAACTTGACAGCAACCTCACTGAGCTCTGAGCTCAGAATTCAGCGCATATGTATTAGAGCTGCAGGAAGCAACAGATCAAATTAAGCATTTATTGATAGCCTGAGCTCAGAGGGGAACACTCTTTTTAATTAAGGCAGTTATTTTGTCACCCCATTTCACATATCGTCACTAACTTTCACCTTCACTGCTTATTTTCAAGTCTTACTAGAAAAACTCACACAAATCTTGTTAGTTTTATCACATTTTTGCAAGTATCTATTATGAACTCATTCTGTTTTCGTTTCTTTCCCTTGTATCTTCTCCTTTTCTCTCTTTATACAGAGTCTGTGAACAGGTGAGAGAGGGACACTGTCTGCCCCACTGTCCAGCGACACAATGAGCTGGAGCTTCCTCACGCGGCTGCTGGAGGAGATCCACAACCACTCCACCTTCGTGGGGAAGCTGTGGCTCACCGTGCTCATCGTCTTCCGCATTGTTCTCACTGCCGTTGGGGGAGAGTCCATCTACTATGATGAACAGAGCAAGTTCGTCTGCAACTCGGGTCAGCCGGGGTGTGAGAATGTCTGCTACGACGCTTTCGCCCCTTTATCTCATGTACGCTTCTGGGTCTTCCAGATCATCTTGGTAGCAATGCCTTCTCTAATGTACATGGGTTATGCTGTGAACAAGATTGCACGGTTAGATGAAGCCAAAGGAGGAGGTGGATCTGCTGCTGTCAGAACAGGAGGAGGGGGTTACACACACAGGAAGCCCAGGAAAATCTGCTTTGGAGCACGACAGCACCGGGGCATTGAAGAGACCGAAGAGGACCAGGAGGATGATCCCATGATCTACGAGGTGCCAGAGATCGAGCCCCCAAAAAGGCCCAGAGATCCCTTGCAACCGACACCCAGACCCAAAGTTCGGCATGATGGGCGCAAGCGCATTCGTGATGAAGGGCTGATGCGGGTCTACGTTTTGCAGCTGGTGACTCGTACGGTTCTAGAAGCAGGATTCCTTGCAGGCCAGTACTTGCTGTATGGGTTCCGTGTCACTCCAGTGTTTGTGTGCTCGGGGAAACCTTGTCCCCACAGTGTTGACTGTTTTGTGTCGCGCCCTACTGAAAAGACAATCTTCCTGCGCATCATGTATGGTGTCACTGTCCTCTGCCTCACGCTCAATCTTTGGGAAATGCTCCATTTGGGGATTGGTTCCATCTGTGACATTCTTCGCCGCCGGCGTTGCCCACCACAGGAGGACGAGTACCAATTGGGCTTGCTGGGCACCAATGGGGGTGTGGAGGGCTCAGTGGGGGGGACAGGGCCAGAGGCAGGGTCTGAGGGAGGAGTGGGTGGAGATGGGGCTGCTGATTATGTGGGTTACCCTTTCTCATGGAACACCCCATCAGCTCCACCTGGCTACAACATTGTAGTCAAACCTGAGCAGATGCCCTACACAGACCTTAGCAATGCTAAGATGGCATGCAAGCAGAACCGAGCAAACATTGCCCAAGAGGAGCAGCAGCAGTTTGGTAGCAATGAGGATAACTTTCCCACTGGAGGAGAGGCCCGTGTTGGTCTGAACAAAGACATGATCCAGCAAGCTCATGAGCAATTGGAGGCAGCCATCCAGGCCTACAGTCAACAGCACCGGGCAGAGGAGCAGCTTGGGGACAACCAGGACGACAAGCCACAAAGTAACATCATCCAAGCCCAACCTCAACCACAGCCCCAGCCTCAGAAAGAGCGCAAACATAGATTCAAGCATGGAAAAACAGGCAGCAGTGGAGGAGGCAGCAGCAGCAACAGTAGCAGCAGCAAATCAGGAGAAGGAAAGCCATCTGTGTGGATTTAACTCCAAAATCAGTGACACGTTTTGAAACCATGTATATACTAGACAAAGGATGACAAGCTGTTGCAAATTTGCATATTTGGATATTTCTACACCATTGTGCCTTAAAGAATCCTGCAAGCTGGAGAAGATATGTGTTTCTGTAACAAGGTTTGTAAAAAAAAAAACAAAAAAAAACGTGATGTTGCAGCTGACAATTTGTTTTGTCTGGGCTATCACTGTCTAACTTGAAATGTCACACCAACACAAACTGTAGTAGGATACAGTCGTTTACATGTCTCTTTCTCCTCAAGTCCTAGAGCAGATTTTTGACCTCTGTTTTCTTCCCGTTCATCCTTTCCTAGGGATTTGAGCTTTGGAAAATTACTGAATGATAATGAGTTCTGTTGCAAATCAGATTGATCCCAGATTTGGCTTAGCTCATTTTCTGTCTGCTCCTCTGCAAAGACACTGACTCCATTAATACATCGCCATCCTAATTGTTGGGACATTAAAATACAAAGACAGCAAAGTGAAGTATCATCACAATACAAAGGCAAAGGGATGTCGTGTTATCAATATGCCCTGGCAAGCAAAAGAAATGACTTCATAATATTACTCCTGTGATGTAAGGAAGACCATTACAATGTAAATGTGATAAAACTGAGACAGTGGCAGTGCCCAAAGTAGTGACTCCATAATGCAGCGAGAACATAACCTTCCTGAAGGCTGTGTCCTGTCAGTCACATTCTGTGTCGGCTTTCTCTCCAGCGTCGATCACAGCCTTATGTCGCTGTGACTTTGCATTCAACCGCGTGTTTGTATGTTCCCTGTGTTTTGAAAAACAGTGCTACACCAGCTGCTACTCAGAAGTGAGTAGTACAGCTTTTTATCTGGTCTACATCAGAGATATCCTAAGGGATATGTTCTTTTCAACAAGGTGCATTAGGAATCCAGTTTTTATACCTTACTGTTCAACTTTTCACAGCTATTATACAAGGCTGCTCAGTACTTTGCTGTTGTTTCATCTGCCTTGTAGTTGACTGCCCCCTGGTGGTTTCTTCTAAGGGGGGGATCCTTTATTCTGGAGTAGATACCAGTTGCCAGTGCCAACTGCATCCAGCTGTAGTGTTCCTTTTCTGTTGACCAGCCTTGTGTTAGTTACAGGTCTTGCCAGCACTACAAGTTTGGTGTTAGATGCACAAGGCTGCAACACCACCATCTTGTAATGGGAAAAGTTTAAAGCCATTACTATAATACAGTGAGACCAAACACTGTTTGTGTGATGCAAGTGTCAGTGCCAAGATTTTAACGCTGGGCTGCTACAGAGCCTAGTTGGTTGTAGCTTTGGAATACTTTGGCCATGCTACTCCAATTGTGGAAATATGCCTACATGAGACCAACTCTTTTATAAAAGCCACTTGCTTTTTGTATACAATATGTGTATTGCTTTTTGGAATGGGATTTAAAACAGAAAACTCCAAAATGGAGTCATTTTTTATGTTCAAGCCAGTGTTTTTTATGAAAACATTGAAAACATTTTTGTAAAATAAAGAAAGCGAAAAAAAACTCTTTTAAAAAATAATTAGTTGTATGCATATTTATGGTTGTTGTGTTTCAAATTGCCTTCCAATTGTAAAAAATATTAAATATGACACAGTATATTTTTATAAAATGTCAGCAACAGTGGCTTAATTATGTATAGAAAAAAGCCAGACTTTTCCTTGTATGTTACAGTGTCAGTATTTAAAATCTGTGGGAACCCTCTGGGCTGTCTTTTAATAAACAGTGTTACCCCTTTTCCAACATTGTCCTGTGATCTACCAAACAGTTGTGTGTGGAGATTAACTGGCTGTTGGAATCAGTTTGGAAAAGGACAAAGTGTTAAAGCAGAGAATAGGGAACAAGCTGACCAAACCATCACCTATGTGATGTTGTGAGGCTATGCATTATGATATGGCTTCCTTAAAAAGAACACAGTACAACAGTGTGCCATAGTTGAAACACTCTCTCTGACTTGTTTGTTCAGCAACAGGCATCACAAATGTATTCAGCAAGCACACAGACATAAATCACCAAAAGTACTTTGGGCATCCACTGCCCAGAGCAGTGATTGACACTGGCTCCACTGATGCTGCTGATCTAAATAAGCCACAGGTGATTTACTGAATTTTGCCCAGTCAGAGCCAGTGTGTCTCCCCTGGAGGCCAATCAGGTCTCATTAAATTCTACCCTAGCAGGAAAAGTTTCACAACTACACTATTTACTGCTGTTTGAAGAGAAGGAAAACAGACTGCAGTATAAATAGATGATCGGCGGCTTGTAATGTTTTTCAGAACCAGATGGAGCGACTTAGGAGTTAGTACTACAAAGAGGTGTTTTAAGGTGGTGCTGATGGTGGTGCTGCCTCACATCTTGAAATGTATTCTAGGTTATGTGGCTCAGACTCTTCTAATTTTGGGGTAATAGAAAGGAATTTATGCAGCTATCCAGATAAAAAAAAACCCCAGTGATACTGTTATGCATTAGTTTCATGTGCTCACTGGGCACTTAATATATATACGTTAGGGTTTAGAGTCTGTTCTCTTCTGCATATTGCTGTCTTTTGAAAAGAAAAAAAATACCATGAAAATATTTTCAGGAAACAATTTGTCGCAAAGTTTGGGAATTCATCTACTCCTTTTGCAATGTAGCAAACTAATAATTAAATAATATGTAATAAACATAGACATAAAATCACCTTTTCAGGTATGTGTCACTTGATATCAGCAACAATATGCATTTGAGCCCTCACACATTTAAGAGTAAAGTGACACTTTGGAACTGAAAGTCATTTTATTTCCTGGCAGCTATAGGAATAAGAGGAAGAGAAATTTATTCTGCAGGTGTGACACCGTTTACAGGTACGGCATAATTAGTGTAAGCAGCATTTGTTTATTCGTTTGTGATTTATCTCTGTACTGTATATTAACACAGTCAGAGAATTAAGCCTGGTTACGTCACAAATATTTTGTGGGTCTATTCATCAGGGATACCACAATGTCCACCCTCAGCATCTGCCTGTCTGTGTAAAACAATGTCTGTTTTCAGAAGAGAGACTGTAGACAGCTTGTGTTGTTTCCTTAAATGTTTCTTATAGTCAACCAAGTGGGATGTGACAATAAAACTAGTGGTATTATCAGTACAAATTCTGATTCATACATGCATTTGTGTGTTTGTGTGTTTTTATATGCCTTTTGTAAAATGTACATCTCTTTGAGTGCCATTCTGGTATCCCCTTGCCAAGAGTTTTTTTTTCATAATCTTGATGAATACATTTGATTTGCATGTGAAAAGACCTATTTTCCTACAAAAAATAAATCATAAATGCATATTGAAAAAGTCTCTGCATCTTTTGTTTTGGCTTGACAACAGAACAAATAAAAATCTGGAAATAAAAGGCTTCCCACTCTTGAAACAGTGAGTATTGTCCTGTTCTTAATGTCAGTATGAGATGGGGCTTAGATTTTGATAGATGGAGAACGGGGGGCAGCTGTAGTCCTATCAGGAGAATTACAGTCACACAAGCTGATGCAGTGTCACTGGCAGGAACAAGAGAGGAGACCAGTGAGAAGTCACTTTAGCTCATGTCATTTTGGCAGTTCATTTGGTGACAGTTGAACTTCAGCTTGTGATGAGAGAAAATCTGAGTCTTTGATGTTTTACATTACATGAATGTATTACACATTAAATGTTAGTTCTAAACAACACTGATTTCAAAACTTGAATTGCTCATAATGAAAAAACACTTTTACGAATTAGACTGAGCCATTAGAAAAGTTCTAAAGTAATTCAGTGTTTCTTGGGAATTGAAAATATGACATGAAGATGAACATAGAGTGAATATGGGACAGAAGTGTCATGAGAATATGAGACAAAGGTCAGACTCAAACACATCTCTGACATTTGGGAATCATGAATGAAGTTCAGAAAAAAGATTCTGGCAGCAGAGACAGCTGAGCTCAACTATTCTGGACATCCTGACTGTGTCGCTGTGCATGTATATGAGTATGAGAGAAGTGTTTTAAGTCATCCAGGTCATGCTTATCCCCAGTACATCGAGTTTCAGCTCACCACTAATGCCTTAACAGCTGTAAGGAGATGACTGGAGGAAGACAGCACTGTCACCACTAGAAACAGCCACAACTCAGAGCAGATCTGCTTGCTTCTGGACCTGTACCTGAACACCACTTACTTCACTTACACAGGTGACTTCTGCCGACATAGATACAGCTGTGCCATGTGGTCCCTGGTGTCACTCATTATAGCCAACTTGATCAAAGGTCAAATTCAAGGAGCTACAGGCCTTCACAGACCCCAACATCAAATTCACCAGTGAAGACACCAAAGACTGGCTGGCTTTCTTGGACTTTGCAGTTATTACTGGGACCAACAGCAGGCTAGAACTTTCCATTGTTTCTTCAGATCCCGAGAGGATGGGAGAAAGAAGAGAGGCTTCTGTGTTCATCCGTAGAGTCAACACGTGAGCACAGTCTGGGAGTTGCAATCTGCAGCTACCATTTTGCTGTTTGCAGAATGAGTCTGCAGTAGCATGGAAAGACTGTTTTTGCCAACCATCATTAGAAGCACAAATTTACTCTTTAACACTTAGATGGAAATTTAAAATTTTTAATTCAGAACATTTGCCTCATATTCATGTTTTAATCATGAGCCAAAATGGCTTCAGTGTACAGCAAAAATGAATTGATCGGCCTTGCCATGTATTCCAATAACATTTTCCCAGCTAGTTTTCCACTTTGTCATCTGCCTGGAGAATAGACAACAAAAATAAAGTAAAGCAAAGAAAGTATGTTTCTGTGATTCTGTGAATAAAAAAAACTCCCTGGAGAGACTAGCTGTTGGGAACAGGCGCAATGCTGTAGCCAGACGTACGAGGTCACTGAAGTGGAATCTCACAAGCAATGTCTGAGATGGCAACGTGATGGCAGCTGGCTATTTTCTCTGAAACAAACCAATCATTTTAGTCCCTTACTGGCCTAACTGGCCAGGTGCCCCACCCGTATGTGGATGTCATTTTAGAGATGCTGAACACAAGTTATTGATGTTAACTTGGGAACAGGATTAGAACAAAAATGGCCCACTGTTT
>JAUBNQ010000027.1:8119632-8132522 GCA_032353495.1 Ctenopoma kingsleyae | reverse complement strand
CTGTGTCTGCGTTGAAGCAGAGTAGCATTTGAGAATTACTAATACAATACTTGAGTTTGGTTACAGATGATACAGATTTTCAGTGGTGGTTTTTTTTTTGGTTTCTCCAAAACAAATATTGTCATTTTCCAAACCACAGAATGCATCAGTATATAATATTGTCTTAATACAGTCAGCAGTATAAGGACTTTGTTGTATTAAAATTGATATATTTGTTTAAACCTTTTTAGCACTTATGAACCTACCTAACCTAAACAGTTAGCACTTTAATATACTACAGTGTAGTTGTAATAAGACAATCACAATATGTTAATGTACAGTATTTGTTAACAATGTATTACTGCAGCTTTTAATTTTACTATATTGTCATTCATTATCAGTCCATACAGCAGCCTCCACTTATGGGTGTCAATAGAAGGAGTTTTAATTGGTGATATATTAATATATTCTTATATGTGATTGGAAAATCAGATTCAGATTTAGCAGATTTTGATACTATTTGCTCAGGACACATCTAGGGTGTTTCTCAAAATCTCATTAAGATTTTCTAAGATTTTATAGTCTCATATAATATTGTAAGAAAATTAACTTAACAATTATAACTTGCAACCTTGAAATTTGCTTGCAACATGCAATGCAAGCTAGTGCTAGCGTGAGACTCAAAATGAATCCACTCTGCTACGCCCATCCCTCCCTCTCCCTCCTCTGCAGTCCTCTGCTGTCCTCCACCCGGTGCTTCAGGTAGTTTCCGTTATAAAATTAAAATATATGAGACTGTTCCAAAAATTAATGCTCAGGCAGAAGTAATTTAAATTCTGTGTTTGGTTAAAAGGGTGAGCATCGCTCAAAACCATGATATCTCTGCAGTCAGACGTTACAGGAAGGGTCAACACCACCTCTCCATACTAAAATAGTTTTTATATATGTCTATTAAAAATGTTATCAGAGAGTTAAGTACTGTAACTTCTTATCTTCAGGGTGGCTCGATGTCCACAATAAAAGAACCAGTGTAAGTTACTGTAGAGTAATTGATGAACAAAAAACAGAAAGTGGGATATTGTTAATAAAGTCTTTATTTTTAATTAAAAGGATTGCTCTGTGATAAGTGAGTCTCACATTTCTGATATTTAAGCTTCCAATCAGCACCCACAACACACCAGCTGCCTTTAACTGCATTACCACACCAACGTAGTTTGACAGAAATTAGCGTTCACTGTTTCAGAGTATCCAGGGTATCGGCATATTATATTAGTCGGTGAGTCAGTTGAGAAAAAAAGGTGTCACTTATGAAAATGTAATATTCAAATAAATTGTTTAAGTCACTAATCATACTTGCAGTCAAATGCTCTACCACTGAGCTTCACCCCCTCTACTAGACCAGACGTGGGAGTATGAATACAACAATATTTTCTTGGTTTGTTGACGTATTAGATGTTCACTGTGAGCATGGTGACGTGAACACATTCGGTATGTTTATTTCTCCCCCATCTTAAGCAGCATTTCTGTTTTTTCATGCTGGAAGAACAACACAGGCCGTTTCCTGATCGCCAACAAATGTAATTAGTCAGCATTGTGTAACCATGGCGATGCGGGTAGGGTGGGCTTATAATGCAATGTGTGGCCTCTGTCCAACCCGGATGGTCCATTTGCCAGGGGTCTACCAATTAGATTACAAGGTCCCAGTTTGCATCAGCACATGAAAAATGACAAGTAATGAAGGCTGTTCATGGACGCACTGGACACATTTACTCGACTCGACTTCCGCTGCGGGCTGAGACTCATGCTGCTTTATCTGTGGCTCTATCTGACTGTCTGATCATATTCAGAAGCTTTTACAAATGTTAATAGCTGTCAGGCTCCCCAGAAACAAGGTTTTCTAAGAAATATGTCAAGACAAGTTAATATGAAGCAACACAATTAAACTTTCTTCTCTTCTTGTCTTTTCTTCCTCTGCCCTGCCTGCCAACCTCTCCGGTTTCAGGGAAAGTACGCCAAGAGGAAGAGCCGATTTAAGCGCTCAGATGGGAGCACCTCTTCTGACACCACCTCAAACAGCTTTGTCCGACAGGTAAAGTTTCACACTTAAGCTCTCGTCCGGACTGCTAATCCCTGTTCTAGACTTTCCTCTCGTCTTATGTAATGAACAGTCATAAAAGTTTAATGAAGTCAGGAGTGACTACTGTGAGTTCACTGGCTCATTATCATATTAATATTAATAACTGATTTGTTTTTGTTAAATTTAACTACAGTTTCTGCATACAGTATGAAGAGAACAATCTAGGCAGTTGGGCTGAAATGACAAGCATTTAATCCATCAGCTAATAAAATTACCTAATAAAAGCAATGTTGATTCACTTTTTAGCTAAAAGAAACAAGGAAATGAATGTGACATCACCAAGCCCTGTTCCTAGAGAAGATGACAATTATCAAATGAATATGAGGTGTAATGCATGCACACAGGAGGACACAAGAACCAACATAATTTAAAAAATATGCTTTCAGACTGCAATGATAAGAGTATTCATCACACTGCAGAGTTAAAGGGATTTAATTTGTCCCAGTGTTAGAAACAGCATTTTGTCTGTTATTACCAAGTCAGGATTCACTTTCATTTATTTGCTATACTGCAGTTCTTTTCCACTGTGACAACTAAAAACTGAAACCCTTTATTTTCTTGTCTTTGAATATGGAGTGTCTCTCTCTCTTCAGCAGTGCGTGTCAGCTAACCTACTGCACTGTATCTCACACACTGAAATGACTTTGATAACATTGCTGGTAACAACAGTAAACCTCCAGGGACTGCAGCTACACACAGATTTATTGCCACAGGGATGGAGCTGAGAGACCGGCAGGGATTCCTCCAGGGCCCAGATGATGTTTCTCCATCCCCAGGTGTTAGACTCACCCCTGCACTGCTGCCCTCTGGCCCTAACCTCACCCTAGTCTGTAGATGTAGATACTGTACATTGATTAGCTCTGTTAGACAGTGCTTGTAAAACTGTCGCCTGACACCTGAGATTCATTTTATTTTTTTGAGGATGAGTAAGAAGCTTCTCTTGCCCAGACAGGAACATCTAATCTCCTTGGGGAGTTTAGGGTTTATGGCATCACATGCTCGCGACCCGCAGAGCAGTCCATGTCTGGACATGACATTTCTCAAAGTCACAGTGTGCCACGGCTAAATACGTCACCCTTTTCCATTTGACCTCTTCATTTGTGAGAGGAAATGATTTAGCCTGTGCTGAATGACATTTACCTGTTCAGTGCTTGTTGCTTTAGAAAAAATGAAAAACAGTGGTGGCGAACACAGGGAGCTCAACTCTCCCGTGGTTTCTAAAGGTTAGCTGCATCCTCGCCTGCACACTTCACCCTTCCCACTGCCATGTCCTTCATTAACTTTGCAACTTGTGGTGGTGGAGGAACACGTGCACTGGGCCTGCAGGTTAGGCAGGATTCATAATCGCTCACACTGAATAAGAAACTCATTAATGATTTAATGCTTCCTGAGATAAATACCGTCCCATGCCCTGTGCTGTTGCACAGCGTTTTACTCGTCAAAGCCTGGCAGTGGAAAGAATGGGGATTTTAAACAGCTGAAAAGCTGCACATAATCCAAAAATTGATTTAACAAATCAGCTGTTAAATGTATCTATGAGTGTCTTCACACAGGCACATTTCTGAAACAACACAAGCATTTACATACAGAAAAAGCACCCTATAGGTACATATAGCTTATTTTAGCCTCCCCCTGAACAACTCAAAGCCGAGCCATGTATAGGCTTTACAGTCTCACACACACCTACGCAAGTGCAAACTCACACACACAAATACACGAGAGCCACAATCAGTCGACGGTAGAGCTGGCTGATACACTCGGCTTGGTTTCCATGGCAACTCAGCAACTGAATCTCCCTCTGTGTGCATGCACAGTGGGATGGAGAAACGAAGGAGAGGATGTTTAGATGGGTTTGTGTTTGTATGTGTGGGTGCGGCCTACATGTTTGTACACTTTCCGTTTGTGTGTCGCCTTCAACAACAACACCCTGCTTCTTCAGGTGTGCCTTAATGGGCAGAGACTGTCTGTAAGACAGACAACATGTCTGCTATTTTTTCAGGAGTGTTTGGTGATGTCAGTGAAACGAAATCATGTGTACTTCAAAATTTATGTTTACCTTAATGGAGCAAGGATGGCATTAAACACAGCCAGAAAACACACACACATGCTCCCATACATAAATGCAGCTGCCTCTTAGGGGATTAATAAAGTCAATTACTACTTGAACTGGATTAATAATAATTTTAATTATTATTATTATATACAACATAATATCAAATTAGACGGGTTGTCAAGATGGATACATGACAGCTGTGTCCCAGTTGAACTGCTGGATCCCATGAAGGACATGGCCCACAGCGAGGATCCTTCAGAGTACCTGCAGGCAAAGCTGAACCTGTATTTCTACACATCAAATAGTCTACACTCATTAAAACAAAACTAACTTTGTCACCCGCAAATTCTTTCAGATAGCCAACAACTTGATCTTGATTTATATTCAACACATTTATATTCAAAAACATTGAATAGTAGTATTAAAGAGTATTAAAGATACAGTATGTGTTTTTTTTACAATAAGCAATAAGCAGACTCATTGAAGACTGCTGGCAGCAGTACCAAGATATTCTAAAAGTTTTTCTGTCAGGCTCTCCTTTCTAACAAATCAGAGAATTTCAACCATGTGTGCATAATCTGTAGGTTTTGGTGCATTCTGATTTTAAGTTAATAGCAATGACTACTTGAAGCACTGGGCAGATCATGGTGGAGTGTAGCAGAGCAGGGAGAGGAAGGGCTGACCTGAGCTAAAAGAACTGATTTTGAGTCTCATGTTAATGTTAGCATAAGTTGCTTTTGTAGCTTTAAACACACAAAATTAATGTAGCTTCCATTTCTCCATAATTCACTGTAGCCTAATCAATAATATTTTCCTGTTGCTAATTAGAACAAACAGCCGAGTTTATACTTGGATAGCCTTAATTAGACACTGCAGCAACCTTTTCAATACTCCACTTAATGTAATGTGTTTATCAATGACTGATAACAAAATGCATAATTCTAACAGTTTGAAGATTTGATCACCAAATTGCTGCATTAAACATTAGACCACTGCACTGTTAAAACAATATGTGCAACCTTAATTTGAAAACTCTGGTTTCAGTGCAGGTTTAAATAGTTTTTGTAGGGAGCTCATATGAAGTGTGCAACAGGATGCTACCACCATTTGCCTGTATGTGTAAGCAGGGCCTGCATGTTGCATTAATAAAATGAACCCCAGATTTAAATCCAACCGGCCCTTTGTTGCCAATCTGCCCATCTCTTTCTACCCACTTATCATACCTACAATCAATGGATAGATATAGAAGAGATATTAAGAGGTGTAAAACACATATCTTTTTGCACAAACCCATAACCCTATGGTGCATTTTAGAAGTGGAATAACTCAATGCTAAAGGGGCGACCATGGCACAGTAGGCAGGGCAGTTCCCCCCTAATTCCTGGCCACGTGTTGAAGTGTCTTTAGACCAGTCACTGAACCCCAAACCCTTGGTGCATGAATGGGGCAGCCTGTTGACAAAGAAGAAGTGGATTAATAAAGTAACAATTATTATTATTACTAACTGTTAGAGCCATTTCTAGAATAGACAAATTACCGCAGTAACACTAACTGTACTGTCGCCAGTGTTTGAGTAACATCCCGAACATTGGCTGATTTTACTTACCAGAATACCAAGATTCGTCCGTTTTTTCTATTATTATGTCTTGGTTTTTTTGCCATCTGTGAAAGGTTTTAAGAGTTAAAATGCCAAAGAGAGACAAGCAGGCGTCCCATCAATCCTGCTACATGAATGCCAGCAGAGCCCCAGTTGCTGCTGTGTCTGGCTGCATAAGGAGCCAACTGGTGTGTCTGTTAACAGCTCTCCATTTTTTTTCACCTTCCACAGCTGACTGTGTTGTCATCAGCCAACACAAGAAAGGAAGCAGCGGTCAGGTCTGTAGCCATGGAGAAACCCCCCTCATTGTGTTCGAGGTTTCCCCCTAGTGGACACATTCAACCACTGCCACCACCCCTCTAACCACACCTATGTGCCTGTAGACCGCCCCCCCCCCAAGCCTTTTAACAGTGTCCTAATTCCTATATGACAAACTATTTAGCACTACATACATTGTGGCAGTTAATGCACAGTAATATAGTGCAATGTATAAAATTTAATATTTGTTTTTTTAATATTGTGGATGATGTTTAAACTGCAGTAGACAAAGGGCTTTGAGCAGTAACTATGCAGGTGGCTTCAAAGGTGTAAGTACTCAATCGCCATTTGCTTCAAAGTGTTACAGCCACGTATTGTTACATTGCATTACATTTTATGTCCACAATTCACTACTGTTGTACTAAACCAATGACTCACCCCCATTTTTTTCTGCCTCCCCTCATATCCATATTAATCCCTCGTCTGATACCTTTTTACTGGAGACAGATAAAGGGACAGATAAAGTGGTTTGGGAGAATTAGATCAGGACAGAGGCTGAGAAGAATGAAGTATTGAGGGTTACAGAAGGGTGGGGGTTTCCCTGGGCACTGCCCCAGCCTTCTCCCACGTCAGCCAGGGCATTGAATGGCTGACGGCTGCATACCAAGCCTCCTTCTGGGTCTCAGTGTGTTCATGTCTCTGGTTCTGCCCCACCAGGGCTAAATATATTTTCCCACTTTGCAAATGTAGCACAAGTCCTGCAACCCGACCCCAAGCCAGCTCCAGCTCCCGTCCTCTACACAAGGTTCACGTTCCTTTTGGTTGTGGAGGTGGGGGGTGGGCGTGCGCGTGTGAAGGGGTTGGAGGTTAAGAGAGTGCTCTCCTGGTATGGTATATGCGGCACTCTTTTCTGGCTATCATACACACCACATACACATGCACTCAAAAACACACACGTACCCTCATGCACTTGTCGGGCTAACTGGCAGAGACTCTCACTAGTTGCCACTAGCACACACATATACACGTAATTCTCTCTGTGGACTTTGGCGTTGCCCCCCTAGTTTGCCGTGGTGAGGCGAGTGTGGCAAACGAGGTATGGAGAGGACTGAGAGGATTCACAGGCCTGTTGTGGTAAGAAGGATCTAGATAATCTACAAGCTTTTCACTTTTTTGCTGTGTGTGAAGCAGTGTTTGTGTAAGTTTCCTTGCTTTTATTTATACTGTATGTGTGGAGTTCTGAGACACTTTTGCTCTGTCATATGAAGGAAAAATATTACTAGCTGCTTGTGTACTGATAGCTCTATATCTCCTGGTCTGCTGCTTTCTTTGCTCCCCCTCTTCTGACCGCACCGTGTGATTCCATTTTGGGCCGGGCCACAGCTGCTGGAAAGGCACTGTGTTTTTAATTAGACTTGCAGTCCCTCTGGTCGTTTCTGCTGCTACAGTATGTGCGCCGCCTGCCTGGTCGTCCCAGCAATGTGGTCATTTCAGTGGGCTTCTTTCACTGTGGTCCCCCTGTCCCAGACAGGCCTTGGCTGAATCATGGACCTTAAGAAATACCTGTAGAGCAACATACATTGGATTTCCATTGTTTTTATTAGTTAATTCAGTGAGGGCTCAGTGGTAATTCGGTTTTATAATTTGACCTTTAGTGGAATTATATCATGACGATTAGGGCAGCACTTAACAAATATTTTGAATGTCTAGTAATTAAGGAATCTAAATAGATTTGTATAAGTAGAAAAAAGTAAATTTCACAGAGCCAAAGCTGGCTTCTTCAAATTTGTTCTTCATCAGACTAACTACAAGGGCAAATCTGGATAAAGAGCAAAGCTAAAGTCAACATGCAGGTGGTATTTTTGCATGATGGATGACCTAGACAATCAATCAAATGTTTAGCATTCTGTTGATTGAGTATTGTTTAAAGAACTAATTATCTTTGAGTTATTTTGTTATCATTTTACAAAATTCTGCTGTATTTCTGTTGGTAGTTTTTTATGTTTTTGTTTTACATGTAAAGAGCTGTGAATCTTAAAATCAAATACAGCTTTATCACCAATTTCATCAGTTAATACTAGGTTTGTAACTAAATATTGATTAATCTGCAGGTGCCCAAGTTCATTCTCTCATCAACAGTATAAAACCAAAACAGATGGAGTTTATGATCATAAAAGGAAAATAAGCTTTTTAATTTTTTAAAGATTAAAAAAGCATTGAGAACTTCGAGCTTATCCAGCTAAATGGAAAATGTGTAAAATGTGTTATTATACTCTAATAGCCTATTCAAAAATCTTTCCTTTGAAGAGATCATGATATTGTTCAGCCCTAATTTTAAATATTAAATGTGAAATATTTTAAACTATTTTATTCCCTAGAAAATATTTAAGGAATTTATTATTAGATTCCCCCCTTTTACTTGTTTTTATAAATGGGTGTTTTTGATGAGTTCCGTTCATTACTCATCTTTCTAGTCATCTCCACACTGTCCAGTCTGGAGTATGGCCATTTACAGCCACTAGTCATGAGCTTCAGACAGGAAATCTGTCCTTTGTGAATCCTGCTTTGCCGTATGACTTACACTACTTCTCCTTTTTCCTACCTTTTATTCTAGTTTTCTTTTTCCTGTATCTGTCCTAACTTATCCTCAGCTAATCTCACTCTGAAGGCGATCAGTGGAGCTGAGGCTCGGCTGCTTGCACATTTTGGTCGGCTTTAAGCTGCTGTTGTGTTCTATTCTAAGATGTTTGATGTTCTTTTTTTATTTTCACATCATGTGAGCTGAAAAGTCTGAAGATATTTGATGTGTTTAATTATCAGGTCAGAGTTTCGCACTACGTGTTAGCTCTCAGATGGTAATCACTTCTTAGTCATGCACTGTGAAGTTTGACAACACAAGATGTTAAAAACAACAAAAGAGCATGAAACTAGTTTTAATGCTGAATCAGTGTGTTTATAATCTTTTATCAGCTTTATCCAGATTCCAACAGCAAACCCACTTTACTGCTTCCAACTGCTTCTTGTTTTTCCATTTTTATCCTTTTCTTCAAACCATTTACAAAGGCACCATTGCATCTGAAGAAACAGTGTTAACTCATTTTCATGCTGCAGGGTGACTCTTTTCAGCCCTCATTATTCAAAGCACTTGTCTTTTACTGTCCCGCCCTCACTCGTTATTCCATTACACCCCTACCCCCCCGCTCTGTTCCACTCTTTTTCCTCCCTCCATTTATTCAATAGCAATACTAAGGTGGTGTAAATTCATCATGGTGGCAGCCACTGTGCAGAAAATGGAGGAGAAACACACTTGTTTCATTTTCAGGATAATTACTGAGCTTCACCTCTTGTGCCTTTCTTGTTTTACCCTTTTGTTCCCTTCTGTGGTATGTGACAGTGCAGTATTATTTGGACTAGGTGTAGAAAAGTTTCAATTTCATAGACTTAAAAACAGGAATACTTCCCTATTGTTGCCTTGTTACACTGATCACCTGTTGGAAAGCTTTTATGAAGTTTTTGCACAGCTGAGTTACCTTCATAGTGTTTTATTCACCACTGATTCTTATAACT
This sequence comes from Ctenopoma kingsleyae, assembly GCA_032353495.1. NCBI lineage: Eukaryota > Metazoa > Chordata > Actinopteri > Anabantiformes > Anabantidae > Ctenopoma > Ctenopoma kingsleyae. Next base: position 8,122,931 of record JAUBNQ010000027.1, on the reverse strand, counting down.
TCTCCTTCTATAACATCTCCTTCCTGATGCAGTACTCACTGGCAGCACTGGCTGCCTGTAATAATAAGCTACAGAGATGGTTACTATGACACTACTGGAGTTTCTAGTCTGACACTGCCAATAGGAAAGTAACCCTGCCATCAGGTGGCCTGTAGCTATTTTCAACGGGAGATGTATGTGAAGTGAAGCAAGCAGCTAAATTAGAGACACAATCTAATGACATGAGATGAAAGGGAGAAGAAAAAAAGAATGTTAGATGTGAAAAGGTGGAGAAGATTTGCTCACTTTATCCTGTTTCTGGGGACAAAGGGTGCGGAGAGGTTATTGATCAGTTGCTATTTTGCTTCTTGTCCATCTTTTTATTTATTGCATGTAGAGTAAGTATTGACTTTTGTGTCTGTGCTAATGTGTCTGTCTGTCCTCCTCAGTCCCTCCTTACTCCTGGTTGTTGGTGACATAAATCAACTCTATGAGTGACTCAGAGACACAAGCATTTGTCACATATAACAAACACATAAACACATGCAGAGACACACATAGAATCATAGCCTATCCTTCCCACGCTTTCTCAGTCTGAGTTTTGCTGCATCACCAACCTGTTGGAGCGAACGGGTTGGTCCCAGGCTGTCATTTTGATTTATTTTCTTCACTAAAATCATTCTTGTGGGATCTCCATCTGGATTTGTTAACCTTCACTTAGTGGGTGCTCCGTGTTGGGATGCACCTGAATGATTTAGAAGATGACTCAGAGCCAGTAAGTGGGGGCGACTGTTACTGTCCTCATTAGCTGCTGCATGCCATTTACAGGATGATGGCTTCTACTTGAGTGGGATGCAGGCACACTACCGTGAGTGTTCGAGTATGAGTAAATGAAACAGGAAGTGGGGATGGTTTGTGCCCAAGGATGAGCTGAGTAGCAAGCGATTGCCTTGGCAACAGGGAGTGTCTACATTTGGTGTGCTGTTGCCAAGTCACAGAGTGCCTCGATGCGACAGGTGGCTGAGCTAGAATCAACAATTGTGTTTGTCGTGTCATTTCAAATCATGCAGAGATGCATAGATGGTAATCAAAGACCTAGAGGAGCACTAATCACACATACAGTGCTGTATTTAACCCTTTCTTGATTTTTGCATATTTGTCACCTTCAAATGATTCAGATCATCCAACACATTTTAATATTACACAAAGATAACCCAAGTGAATACAAAATGCAGTTTTTAAGTGATGATTTTATTTATTAAGGGAAAAAAACTGTCCAAACCTGCCTTGGGCTTATGTGAAAAAGTAATTGCCCCCTAAACCTAATAACTGGTTGTGCTACCCTTGATGGGAACAACTGCAATCAGTAATTTGAGATAACTGGCAATGAGTCTTTCGCATCTTTGTGGAGAAACACTCTTCTTTGCAGAATTGGAGGGGGTTTGAGCATGAACGGCCTGTTTAAGGTCATGCCACAGCATTTTGAGCCGTTCAGAGGTGAACTTTCTGATGTGTTTAGGCTCATTGTCCTGCTGCATAACCCCGGAGTTTGAGGTCACAAACTGATAGCTGGACATTCTCCTTCAGGATTTACTGGTAGAGGACAGAATTCATGGCTCCATCATGCAAGTCGTCCAGGACTTAAAGCTGCAGCCCCTGACCATCTCACTACCACCACCATATTTCCATGTTTGACTGTTGGTATGATGTTCTTTTTATGAAATGCTGTGTGAGTTTTACGCCAGATGTAATAGGACACGCACCTTCCAAAAAGTTCAACTTTTGTTACATTTGGCCAAAACTCTTGGTAATAATCACAATGTTTTTTTGGCAAATGTGGTACAAGCCTTTGTGTTCTTTTTGGTCAGCAGTGGCTTTCACCTTGGGACTCTCCCATGGATGCCCTTTTTGCCCAGTCTCTTCATTATTGTTGAATCATGAACACTGACCTTACCTAAGGCAAATGATTGCAGTTCTTTAGATGTTGTTCTGGGTTCTTTTATGACCTCCTGGATGAGTTGTTGTTGTGTTTTTGGAGTAATAGGCTGACCACTCCAGGGAAGTTTCACCACTGTTTCATGTTTTCTCCATTCGTAGATAATGGCTCTCGCTGTGGTTCCAAAGCCTTAGAAATGGCTTTGTAACCCTTTTCAGTACTTCATTTTGCAATTGTTAGTGAATTATTTTAGATCAAAGCATGATGTGTTGCTTTTTTATATCATTTAGCGTGTTTCACTTCAGTAATACAGACTCTTTGAACAAGATTCTTTTGAGCAAAACTCATCTTTCTCACAAGTCACAAAATTTCACTTAATTCCGGTTGATAAGTACGTTTTGGAGCATTCTCATATTTTGTAATAAACACCAACAATCTGCAGAACACATCAGGGAAAGGGAGTGTTTGTTTGATTGATTTTGAGTCTCATGCTAGCACTAGCTTAAGCTAGCATTTTACTTAGGTGTATATTGTACCTTTCAATTATTTTTCATTTTCAAACTTTTTGTTTGTGTTGTTTTCAGCCACAACCAACACTTGGTTTTGCAAAACTGCTTATGGAGACACAAAGAGTTTTTTCATGTTATGCCATAGTACTCTCCAAGATCTGTAAACGTTAAGATTGTGTTCTGTTTACAAAATGCTAAAACATGTTTATATCCCATACAGTGAGGTACTGAAAGTTTACCAAAGTTTACCAGAATCGAGGCGTGGTATTGGCACTGATATAATTAAATTACTCAGCCATCGAGAGATATTTGTTGTACTCACTGAGCGTGTTGTCTGACTAGACATGTGCTTACTTTGTAGCAGGGAATTTTTCATCATCATTACATATGGTGTATGTCATCTTTGCGCATTCTCACCTCTATTTTAAAAGCCCACACCTAGTGACTCACTTCTTCTGCCTGGCACATTTAGCTGTCCGCATTTTTGTCAGCACCTCCTACAAAGCACCAGGCAGCCTGTCAGCTAAAAGCAAAAAAAGCAAAAAAAAAAAAAAAACGGCAAGAAGAGAACAAGTGGGATTGTTATATAAACCGAACACTCAAACACTTCAGAAGTTCAGGCTGCCTCCCTCACTGCACCGCTCTACTGAATAGTACAGTGGGCCGGTGCCTCGGGCTCGCAGGAGGCTCAGGTTTTTCTTGTGGTAAGGGAGTTTGGATGAGGGTCAGCAGGAGAGAGTCAGGTTACTGTGCATGAGTGGTGAATGTGTTGGAAACTGTAGCCACTTCATGAGAAATTTATATCCCCACTAATAATATAAACAGTCCTCAGGCCATGTTTTACTTCCCATTTCTTTCTGTCTCTACTTGGCACA
>JAUBNQ010000027.1:8097125-8119532 GCA_032353495.1 Ctenopoma kingsleyae | reverse complement strand
AGGCAGTCTTGACATTTTGACCACAAATAAATTACAGTAGATGAGCCACAACCCCTCTTTGTGGCTGCCACCAAAAAGTGAATTTGAAACTAAATGGAAAAGAACAGTTCATATGTTCAAATATATACCAAGATGCCACTGAGTTCATCCTGCAGTTTCCAGTAGTGTGCATCTCTTTTCGCTTCCTCCAAGGATTGATTTTCTGGACATGTTGGTGCACTTCTGAACTTTGCATGTAAATACACTCTGCATTTCAGGGCTCCGCAGACTCCTACACCAGCCGGCCGTCGGACTCAGATGTGTCCCTGGAGGAGGATCCGGAGGCTCTGAGGAAGGAGGCCGACAGACAGGCTCTTGCCACACTTGAGAAAGCAAAGGTCAGAGATCATCTGTTGTCAGTGTAAGTTTAATGGTCATGATTGTTTACATCAGTGTCTAGTGTTTTGTCCCTGATAAACGTCTCCATCAGTGTCAGGTGGACGCTGAACATGGTGTGAGGTCAGCAGCTCAGTCTGATGCTTTTGACAAGTTGCTGTCTGCATACTAATAGCTGTCTTTTCCATCACTGCTACCAGACCAAACCGGTGGCATTTGCTGTGCGGACAAATGTTGGTTACAACCCCGGCCCCAGTGATGACGTTCCAGTGCAGGGAATGGCCATATCCTTTGAAGCCAAAGACTTCTTGCATATTAAAGAGGTTTGAACTTCCAGAAACTCTGTTAATCTCTTGTACGTACACAGTCAAAAACAGATACCTTCACACCAGATGTACAATGTAGGTTTTGTAGTTTGGAATACAAACAATTCAACCTGAACTAAAGGTAATTTATCTGACTGAAGTATGCAGAGAAAATGATGTAGAGAAAAATCTGCTAGCAGTACTGTTGAGTGGGAAGTCAGTGAGGGATCGGGTTTTGTTGCAACTCATGGTACTATTTCATGTTGTCTAAACTTTACCCAGACCATGAGTGGGAGTTAGCAGAAACAAGAGCCGCAGGGAATATTCGGTGATCCAAATTTGAAAGAAAATACAGAAAAACAAACATTCTCAATATACTTTACTTGTTCTGGTTACTTAGAGCACTTAATTATATCAGTTTAGATAATAAAGTAAGACATACAAAAGTTAACTTCCAAGTAAGTGTGCCATAGTGTACCTTCGCCAGGATAGTGTCAAAGAGACATTTGTGGTCTAAATGGTTCAACTGTGCTATGTGTTGTATTTGAAATGAGATTAAGGCAAAAAGCCCTAAATCCACACTTACAGTGAAATATCACTTTAGTAGGTTTTGATGTGACATTTTTTTATGCCACACAAAGAGGCACTGGCTGTCTTGTAAATGGGGTTGTGTACATGTGCTGTATTTGTACTGTAGGAACATGCTGGTGTGTTATTGGTTGTTGATGCCTGGCTGTCTGCTCTGAATGTAGAAGTACAACAATGACTGGTGGATCGGGCGTCTGGTGAAGGAGGGCTGCGAGGTGGGCTTCATCCCCAGTCCAGTCAAACTGGAGAACACCCGTCTGCTGCAGGAGCAGAGGATGAGACAGAACCGACTCAGCTCCAGGTAGCCCTAAGAAAAACCTTTTGCATCTACAGCATCAATGGCACAAACAGCCCCACTTTTGAAAATAGGTCAAATCTGAGTCACGCTTCGCCCACCTGGCAATGTTAAATGTTCTAAAATAGACAAAAGAACTGCAGTGAGTCATTCTACTTTTCTATGCAACTATAGTGTGTATATAGACACGTCTGTATTAAAAATCAATACTGTTTTTTTTTTTACTTTTTGAAACTACTTGGTTGAGCTTCTGCACATTATCTAAGGTTCCTTCATTCTTTTCTTAATTTTTTTATTAAGTGGTCAGAGCAGCATCTTTTTTATTGTTACCTATCATCAGTGTCCTATTGCAGAAGGAAACCTAACAATTTAATGCTTAGACTGTAACATATAAACAAAATTACTACAATATTTCTTGGGCAAAATTGGTGTAAAGTTAAATATCCACTATGTTTTAAGTGTTTAGAGGCGACAGTATCACCTTCCTTTCACCAGGCAGTAATTTGTGCCTGTTTTTCCCATTACAGTAAATCTGGAGGAAGCTCCAGTCTGGACGTTGCCACGGGAACCCGCAGGCCTACCCCGCCTGGCACAGGTGAGGTCACAGGGTCTCACCGACTCTGTGTGTGTGTTTATGTGGGCACTCATGTAATCTTGACAGAGAGAGAATGCGAAAGAGCGAGATGAGATGGGTGCTTGATATTTAGATGAAGATTTTAATTGGCTAGTTAGTCAAGCATGATGATGAATCATGGCATGTCTCAGTGAGTTGCTGTGTGAAATGAGAGAGGTCTTGGGAGGTCTGTCATTAGCACACAGGACGGGCTTGAAATAGAGCCGAGAATGGACCATACTCATTAAACTTGATGAGTATGTCTGACCTGCGTGTGCATCACCAGGATGACACAGAACGGCTGCTCAATATCCAGAGACTGCAGGAGAGAAGGCAGTGCAAATGTGGAAAAATAAACAACTCTGAATGACTTGTGTTAATCAAATAGAGCCAACATGTTAGCAGCATGGCTAATACAGTCATGAAAGTCTTGTAAATCCTCAAATCTAATGACAGCAAAGCAATTATGTCTAATTGCCTATATAGTGAACAATTCCTTCAAAACAAGACACCTACAGCCCTGTACACCCTTTCCATACCAACCACACCTTTCCATCACCAACAATAAACCTAAACCCAACATACAGTTTATTCCCACCCCCAGCTCCCCTTTCAGCTTGATTCCTTCTTACCTATCTCTTGATTTCTTCCAGTTTCCTCTGCAGCTACTCCTTTACCCTGTTCTTTCACATCTACACTTCAATTTTTGTTCCTTTCCCGTCACACTGAACTCACTTTCTCCTGTGCTGTTTGTATGTTTATACTCACGTCTGTGCCTTTCTTCATGATAATCTGATTATTGGTTTTCTTTCTGAATCTCTTATCAATGTTTATATCACGCTGTGTCACCTCTTTAAGTGTGTGCCATCTCTTACAGTTTCCTTCACGTCTCTTTCTGGGTGCATCTCACATTCTTCTTTCTCCATCTACTCTTCTCTTTTTGCTTTTCCTCTTTTACATTTTCTCATTCTCTTACTTCACCTTGCCCCGCTCTCCACTCTTGCTCTTCTTCTCTTTCTGCTCTCCTCTTGTCCCTCTCTCTGCACCACTTGCCCTTCCCCCCTCATCAGCTCATGTGGACACGTCCACAGTGGCCTTTGACGTTGACCCCATCGACCTGGATGCCGATGAGCCCCCTGAGTCCCAGGGTGAGCCTCGCTCCTCCAAGGTGATGTCAGGCAGCGTAACATCCCCTCAGGCCAACATCCACCGACTGCCCTTTTTTAAGAAGGTAACATCAGGGGCCCAGGACACCTCACTTAGCTCGTCAGCCTCCCTCATGCACTTGTCCCCCTACTTTTCCAAGTTGTGGTCAGTTCTAATCTCTCGTTCCCCTGTCCATCTCCCACTAACTCGCAACTGAACCGTCTCTGCTGCTACTGTAGATTTTAAATCTAACACTGTTTGGCCTCTCAGGCTCTGCTCGTGATGATTGTGCTGCGATTTGTTTGGATGCTTGTTTCTGTGCTTGTCAGCTGGGAGAGGTGTAACTGACAGATTCTGAAATGGCTGAACATCAGTCTTATCTATTTTAAAACAAAGCCACAGTGGATGCAGTCAGTATAAACTCTGTTCCTGACAATAAACAGATCTTTTCCCAATTTCCCACCAATCCTAACTTGTCAATAACTAAATTTGCTCTTGTGTTTTGTGCTTTTTTTTGTCTCTTCTGACTTTTATGTGGAATGATAATGTAGGAGGCCCAGCTAAACAGAAACAGAAGTCGGTGAGTGTGGTTTGTTCTCAAGACTAACCTCTAACATTTCAGCTTTTGTCTCCTCATCCATTTACATTTTCCTTCTTGCGGTATCCTGTGGTGCTAAGACAATCAGTCTGTAGAAAATTCTATACTTTATTTTCTTACTACCTATGATACATTAAAGCAAAAATATTCCTCGGATCATTTGTAAATCACGCTGACACCCCTGTCATTTCCTCAGAGCTTGTGTCACAGCTGTCAGTGTGCAGATGCAGGTGCAGATCCATCCCACAGCATGTTAGTCAGAGTATAACTGTGATATATGTTGGCATGCTTTCATTTCCATTTATGACGGCTGATTTAAGTGACAGTAGCCCATAATCAGCTGTTTTTATGCTTTTCAGTACAATTTATATCACAAGTTAGGGCTTAAGAGTGCAGAGCAAAGACATTGTATGTAAGGAGAAAGTGGTATGTGCAGCATTTACATTCTCATAGTTATCAAAGCATTTCAGCACTGATATATTAGGTATTTCAAATAGTCAAGTTACTCATCCCAGTTAGACTAATTAAACTATTTCCCATGATCAAAATAAAGTAAGTGTTATAAATATATTTTAGATAGCTGAACCTATCTTTTATTTTATAAGTATCACAGCATCTGTGAACCACAATATTTCAATTTTAGCATTTTGTTATGAAGGATAATACACTGTAATAATAGGTAAGGCCAATAGACAGTGAAAATTAGTTTTTTCTGGGAACCAAAGAACATGTAATTTAAAGTAAAAGTAAAGACTAAAGTGTCTTAGCTTTATTTTAGGACTTGCAGTATCTGCCATTTACTGGAAACATGGCAACAATGAGCTACAATATCAAAACAGAATTGTTTTACAAAAATAGTTTTAGACAGACAGTAAACTGCATTATAGAATAATCCAGTACTGTTACGAACACCACCCTCTCTATTACTCACTGCTCTAAATTGTGAGCTATGATCATGTTATTCAAAACCTATGAGCACTATTATGTTCAGTGCACCAGCTCTGTCCCTTTGAGACAAGAGCCATTTGGAAACTTTTAAAATATGTATTTTTAGTTCTGCGAATACAAATGAGGTGAAATGAGATTCTCTAGTTTTGTTTTATGTAATGTAATACAGCAGAGCAGGGCACTCTAACACTATCTCCTGCCTAAAGAGCTACACAGCACACACGGACGAGGAGGCGTACTTGGAATACAGATCATAAATTTGACTATTGTCAAATAAGTATATAGGACGTGTGACTGTATTCATCCCATTTTCACTGGAAAACAGATGGTTTCTAAAGGGACAGATGCTTATGAAGTCCTTATAGATGAATCATTCCTTTCATGATTCATAACGTATGAATAACCCTAAAGTTTGTGTGCTGCAGTATGAGTTGGTTTTGTAGGTGGGTGTTCTGTACAAATCCTTAGGTCTCTGTATTTATTTTTATAATGGCTTAAGGAAAGCCACTACAGTGCTCTACATACAGGGCTCTTTATATACAGATTTAATATTATAAAAATCCTTTATTTGTTTATTATATGAAAATCTGATTTTCAACATAGTACTGAAAAAAGCATTCATTTTTTGTCCATAAATGACTACATTTACATTCAATCATTTTTAAAATAACATTTTGAGGCACAAATGTAAAAAGTGCACTTCCTGAACTGCAGTTATTCAATTACTGACAGCAATAACTTCACTATTGCCCTCTAGTGCTGATGCAAAAGAACAAAAAGAGAAAAAGTCTGAAGGATTACGTATGTGGTAGAGCAGCAGCACAGTCATGAGAGCTCTCCTGACACCCTGGTGTCTGGTTTAATTATGGACTCTTAAATTATGTGCGACTGCAGTCTGAGAAATAGAAGGGAGTGATTTCAGTGAGAAATTGATCCCATCCTACGAACATTTATAGACAGTCAATAAAACGAACAGACTTCACCATCTGAAACTCACCATCCATCAATCTGACTGTTCACAGAGAACAAGGAGGACAAGGGGGACAGGGCTTCTGTGTTGAATTAATGTCGATTTATGTGATCTATGTGAGCTTTTTGGACTTGTGTGACTTCACATTCAAATATGGCATGAGAATTTAACTAACTGCAATATTGATGCTGCCCTTTTCTGGCTCAGATGGAGCATGTCCCCCCGTACGACGTGGTTCCCTCCATGAGACCTATCATCCTAGTTGGACCGTCACTAAAAGGATATGAGGTAAGGAGAAAAAAGAGCAACATGTTGTTTAATAATTTCATCCATTGTGCAGTATGTTGTTTTACTCTTTATGTTTTCCCTCAGGTGACAGACATGATGCAGAAAGCACTCTTTGACTTTCTGAAACACAAGTTTGAGGGCAGGTAAGAAAGAGATTCCATAGCCACTGTGGTTTAAAAGGTTTCAGTTTACCAACCCACTAACAACTGGTGTATTGGATCACTATTTCAGGATATCCATCACACGGGTGACAGCGGACATCTCCCTGGCCAAACGTTCAGTCCTCAACAACCCCAGCAAACACACCATCATTGAGCGCTCAAGTACGCGCTCCAGCCTGGGTAAGAGAACAAGCCAGAGCCGACACCACCATGCAGAGAAACTGCCATTAACTCTACTTTTAAGATAACTGACAACAATAAGATCATAATGTGGGAAATCAGACAGTAAATAAGACAATTAGCAAACATTCAAATGTTCATCTTGTCACATTGCTGAACATCCATTGAACTATCTTTCACTATTTGTGTTTCATGTCTGTATCACTTTGAGTTTATCTTTTATTGCAGTTCAATAGCTCTAAATAGGAGAATTGCAGTTTAATGGTGCTCCATGATTTGAGAATTTATATACTCTATGTACAGTATTTTGTTATTTGGACTGTCTCAGCACACAGAATCACTGATGGGTGCGTGTGTGAGGTAAGAGTGTGCTTTATACTTACAACTATAACCAACAGTGATGTCTCAGAGTTGACCTCTGCATTACTGCAGCAAGGTGAGTATTTAAACCACTGATGGTCAGCAAAAACACGCTTCTCTGGACCGCGTGAAATTAAATCCTTCTGATAACTTATGTTTTAGCTTTAAAGTTTGTGCATGATGAATTTACAAATTTGTTGGTAACCTTCCAGGAAAAAAGAAGAACCCACAATAACTGGAAACTGACAGAAGTAGTAAAAGAAAAAAGCATACTTTGCTCTTGATTCATTAGAATATTTTAAATAAAAATGGCTCACACATATTATTTGCTACCCATAGAAAAGATTATAAATAATAGGATTATAGTGATTTTTCTGAATGTTTCAAACAGTCTTGTAATCAGTCATTCAGTCTATTTAAATGGAAACAGTCAATCTGCTGTTTGGCATCACTGTGTGCAGCCCACTGAATATGAGCCAGAAAAAGTGAATGACAATTATAAACAGGCAAGTGGAAGGTAAAGACTGGACGACCAACCAGCTTCAAATATTATGACATTTAGGATCCTTGGGACTGTAGCGAGCCTCCCTGGATGGGGCTCTTTCGCTCTCCCAAAGAGATATAAGCTGGAGACTTCTATGAACTTATGAGCACTAATCTAAATTATATTGAACATCTGGAAAGGGTGTGTTTTGAGTGTGTTGAAACTGTTTGCAAGTGCAGAAGCCTTATTGAGAGATCCAGAAATAGCTTCTTTGCAGTGATTGCCTCTTGGTGGTACTATTAGTTGTATTGTTAAAATTCCTGTTGAATCAAAAATCAAAGGCAAAGACTGATTTGTATTTGTTTTATTGCTTAAAATGCTTTTTGTTCTTTTATTGCTAATGTCACTTTCAAATTATTTTTGAGGAAATTATGAGTTTTTTCCTTTTTCCTCATTTGTGTCAGTTCTGTAATTTCTACAGGTTGATATACTGCTGTTACAACTTAAAGCCAGACAGATCATGTACCATAAGGATCACTGTACTTCATCCATAGACCTGAAAGTCTCAACTTTTTTCCTTCTTATACCTGCTCTGAGTCTGATCTGGCTTCCTCTCTCTCTTCATCCTGTCTTTTCTGCCCTTCGCCCATCCTCCCCCCTCCTCTCCCACCACCCTTCTTCTTCCTCCACTCTCTTTTGATTCAGACGTACTGGGTACGTATGCTCTTCTTGCAACGAAACAATGAAGCCTCTCTCTTTCTTCCCTCCCCTTTTCTTCACACTTTATTCATCATCTGCTCATACATCGTTTGTCTGCCTGTCTGCCTGCCTGTCAGTTTCTCTGTGCCTCATACTTCTGTGTGACAGCCTGTAGTCACTAACAAAAAGAAATGAATTACAAAACCAAACCGGGAACACATCCGTGGGAGGGCAGCAGGGCGCTGGTAGCTGCTTTTCAACTGTGAGCGAGCAGAGGGAAGCTGATACTTTCCATACTGCGCTCACCCTTATGTTGTGACCTACTGTCCCTATATAATATGTGTGCAGACATACCCGTGGATAGCCTCTGTAGAAGCTATAGAAGCTCAGTCTCGTCAGTGGTGCAGTCAGACTTAAATTAGCAAAAGTCCAAGTTGTTGTTGAGGTTAATGGAAGCCTGCCTGCTATTTCTTTGTATGAGTTAAAGTTCATGTTTCTTATCAGTCTGCGAAGGCCCTGTCTTAGCCTCCAGCTTTAATTCTCTATCCTTCAGACCTCTAGAGAATGTGAAATGTGTGCAGGCCCTGTCTCTCTGCAGATTGCCTTGTCCCTGTTATCTCTGCTGCTGGGTTGGCAGCCGCACACCTTGGAGGCGACAAGGTTTGACCAGACAGACGAGGAACACTCTGGTTTTCGGTTTTAATATCTCTCCTTACACAGTTTGATTAAAAAAAAAGTGGGGAACTGTGCTTGAAATGACAAATAACAAGCTCTCATAGGCTGTTCTTGAGGTACAATGAAAACAATACACCCAAGCAGTTCACAGACTTGAGTGGTTCACCTGACAAAATAATTACTGCTGTGCCTGTTAATGCTAACAGAATGTTCCACTTCATTTGTTTGACAAGGGTGTTTTGTTTGTTTTGTTTTGTTTTGTTTTTTTTTGGTGAAAAATTGTGCTCTTATTATTAGTTCTTTCAAGTGTACAGACATCTCATTCTTAAGTGCCTCCCTCTTTTATGACTTCAAAACACAAATACATCCGAAGTGCATAAGGAAATTCTAAATGTCGGGAGGACAACAGAATGAGGATGCTGCACCGCTCCATTTAGCTGTGCATAAATGGACCTTTAACTGTGACTCAATATAATTCATATGCTTGGAAGTGTTTTTTCTAAAACTTTGACATGCATGTTTAAGTACTAACATGTTGGTTATGTACTTGTGCACTACGTAAAGGAAGCATAGCAGATATCTTCTCCGAAGGAGAAGCAGTTTTGCAGAATCATCTCGTATTTATGTGCCTTATCTGTTTCCTGGGTCTTCAGCGGAGGTGCAGAGTGAGATTGAACGTATCTTTGAACTGGCCCGCACCCTCCAGTTGGTCGCTCTGGACGCAGACACCATCAACCACCCATCTCAGCTGGCTAAGACCTCTCTGGCTCCCATCATTGTGTATATCAAAATAGCCTCACCTAAGGTATGACAAAAGATGTCCTTAAAGGAGCCCTGTGGAATTTTCTTTTAAATTAATAAAAGTTATGTTTACACTAAGTGTTTCTTCCCAAAACCTGTGTCCTTAACACCTAACAAATATGCAATTGCAATAGCGAAATCCACATTGACACAAATGCAGTTTCAGTAAACATGTTTTTTCTCCCCACAGGTCCTCCAGAGACTCATTAAATCCAGGGGGAAGTCCCAGGCTAAACACCTAAATGTACAGATGGTGGCAGCAGACAAGTTGGCTCAATGCCCACCTGTGAGTTGTTTTTTTTTTTAAAAAGAGATTAGAGAGAATTTAGTTATTTTGAAACCAGCGAAACGTGTTTTATTTTCACACAGGAATTATTTGACATCATCCTGGATGAGAACCAACTGGAGGACGCCTGCGAGCACCTCGCTGATTACCTGGAGGCCTACTGGAAGGCGACACATCCCCCGAGCAGCAACCCTCCCAACCCTCTGCTCAACCGTACTATGGCCACGGCAGCCCTGGCCGCCTCCCCCGAGCCCGTCTCCAACCTGCAGGTACAGGTGCTCACTTCCCTGCGCAGAAATATGGATCTGTGGCAAGATATGGACGGTGCTGTTGCCAGTGAGGGGAAAGTGGAAGAACATGCTCTGTAAAGTCGAGCTAAGGGGAGGGGGACTCCTGCAACTCAACCTCAAGCCATACTTAGTGGCCTGCTCTCTTTACCCTGAAGAAGCATTAAAACCTGTTTCAGCTGTATATATAAACACATAGATACACATTAATATAGTCATACCTACATGAACTGACACACAAATGGGATAATACAGAGACAACTTCCACTCATGAGCAGCTAGTTTAAGGACGTCTACGTAAACGTCTGTATTTTAGCAGGTCAGCATGTCCTTCCCTGCACTGTAAAAAATATGAGAGCAGTTCAACTCAAACCACACTGGATATAAAGAATAATCCATAAGGCATCTCTGCCCCTGAGGCCCCATTTATTTCACTGTAATCAAGAGTAAACTGATATCTGCTGCCCCCACCCTGCCCTCTGTGGCCTCCTTTCTCCAGCACTTTTCCTTTTCTGGGAGGCTGAAACCAGTTTGCTGTCCTCCTCCGTGTTGCCATGGTACCATCCCTGACAAAAAAAAGCAAGTCATGTCTGCCTCTTCAAACAGAAAGGCTTCATTTGGTGGAGGCTGTTTCTAACACTCAGTCTCATTTAATCTATTTTTGTTGTATAACAATTTTAACAGCAAATTACTAATCAGTTGTGTCTCTACTGAGTTATTACTGGATGCTCTTCAAGTATGACCAATTTCATACTGTCAAGGATTCTTATGTCTTTAACATCATGGCACCAAAGGGACAGGTATTGCACCAAATGGCTGAAAACATCTTCTATTTTTACAGTAGGCAACAAAAATATTTCAACAAGCTGCACTTATAATTAATTTGTATGTCTTTAATTATATAAATGATTAGATTAGTCAGCTCTGCATGACAGTGTAAAATTCATGCTGTGCATAGTTGAATTAATTACATATTCATAGTGTTATTTATGCTTTTTTCTGCCAAGTGGTCAATCAGCCAGTAGGTGGCACCGCTGCAGTGGTAGATACTTTGCTTGTTAAACTAATGCTTGAGAGTGTTTTTAGTTTGCAGCTTGAGACCAGGAGTTTGTAATGCAGTGGGACTAATCTGTTGCGTGTCTGTGTTGGTTCTCTGTCGTATTTGAATTTAAATGCGTGTGTATGTGTCTGTGTGTGTGTGGGTGCACTGTGCAAACGTGTGTGTATTATAAATAGATTGATAGTGTTGTGGTTGTCTTCATGTGTTGTCATGTGTTGCATACCATGTCTGCTAATCCTGCTGACTAACTACTCACAGTTTGGTTTTGCTCTGCTGTTTTTGTTTCTGCATGGTTTTCGTTTGGCATGGCGGTGGCTTGCTGCAGGGGCCGTACCTGGTGCACGGTGAACAGAAACGAGAAGGGACTCTGACAGAATGTGGTGGGAGCGGTGCTCTGCATGACTATCAGACAGATCTGGGAGGAAAGCCTCAGCAATCACAGCAGCAGCAGACGTACCTGCGCTCCTCTCGTGGCCAGCTACGAGGAGGGAGCAGGCGAGGCCTTTCACGGCAAGACACCTTTGACTCCGAAACCCAGGGCAGCCGGGACTCTGCCTACACCGAGGCTGGTGACTCCTGCATGGACATTGAAACTGACCCTTATGAAGAGCCTGAGCCATACCGCAGTGGCGGGGGCAGCCGCCTCCACCTGGCACAACATCATGGCAGACAGGCCTCCTGGGAAGATGAAGGCGCCGAGCCAGACCAGGAAAACCTGAACCACCCACCGATGCCGAGCCAGATGCAGCCACATGGACGTGCCAAGCTGCGGGAGCGTTACTGCCAGGACCCCGTGGACACGGGGCCCAACATGAGCCGCAACAAGAACCAAGATGACTGGGGGAGGGACGTCTACATCCGCTGAACACGCATCATAACCACAGAGGCAAAGAAGCTACTGGAAAGACTGAGGATGGAGGGAGATGAGGGGAGGGTGGTGTTCATGTTTTGGGTTCAGAAGGAACTGAAGTGAGGGTCTGAGGCCATGCTAGTCAGGCTAACAAATTAATCTGTTTACATCCCAGTACAGTGTAAAGAAAAACATGAACTGCCAGATGTCATTCTCATCAACTTCTTTCAATTCAATTTATTTATGTTTCAAAAACTAATATTAGTCTGTTTTCTGTTTCCTATGTTAATACTGCATGAATATCATGGATTTCTATACTGACAGCACGAGGACAGTAGTTGTTACGATTGTGATTATATGATTGTAATCTGTATGACTCAATCTCTCCTTCAGTTGTAGAGTGTGAAGGCTGGTAGGGCTGTAGTCTGTCGTGTCTGTCCTCTGCAGTCTTAAACAGGGTTTAAAGTCACTGTCCTCATGTATGTTAAGTGTCAGGGTTCCTCTTTACCATAAGCTCACTTAGTGCTTCTGGATTTCAGAGTTTAGTCCCATAACGAGATCCCGACGTTATGAGTCAACCACCTCCACTTTCTTATCACCCAGACCTTAAAAAGCTGGTGGAGAAGTTGCCATATTTTAACATGAGAATTTATCGATGTCGCTACACTCATGTCAACTTGATATAAACAACAAAGAAAACACTCCAAAGACATTCACTTCTTCCCTAACCTGGTTGAGCCACTGCACCTGGCTGTACACCTATGGTGCAGTCCTCTTGTTTCTGTTTTCCTCTTCTTCACGGGTGCTGAGGGCGCCTGCAGTATTCACTGGTTTTCTAATGCGGTGCACATTTAAAGCAGCACTGCGGTTGTAGTTGTGTGAATGTAATGTGCTGCCTTAATCACTCCCACCCTGAAACACCTTCAGTTCAAGAAAACTCCAATCACAAGTGCCGGAATGTCTCGCCAAGCCATGTCCACCACTACCACGGTGGGATGTCTTAACTCTTGTTACACTTGTTTTCATACCATATCTCTTTATGTCTCGTGGCTACTCTGCACCGTAGCCCATGCTGTTGCTCCAGCACGTTGCTCACCTTGTTTTCTTTGCACCAGCTTTGTCGTCTGTTTTTCAGGGCTAATGGTTACTATATAAAAAGTACTTGTGTGTGGTTAATCACTCCAGACTTCCACCCAAACAGCTAGCTTGTCTGATATTAAATACCACTCTCTTCTTACTCTTGATTTCTGACTGAATTAGTGTTGTTTTTTTTCTGTGAATTTTTTTTTTTTTTTTTAATCTTCAGTTTAGGTATTGAAAGGAGCATTAAATGGGGTGGGGAGGGATAGGATCAGCTGTGGTCTTTACTCAGTTATCTATAATGGAGAATCCATGAATGTCTATGGTGGGCCTACTTTGGCTCACCTGTCTTCAGTTGAATAAATAAATATTAAATAATGATCCGTAAATAATGTTATTGTTGCGTTATCGCAATTGTTAAAAAATGAGAAAATATGTATCATTGGTGCCTGATTGTAGCTACATTTTGCTTTTTCTGCCTTTCATTTTTAATCTGTGGATAAATTCGTATTTTAATTAAAAATTTAATCAGAAAATTCCATTGTGTCACTGGGTTGATATGCTGATATATCATTATCATAGATTATAAAGATAAAATAAGATGTTGTCTGTTTTGTCCCTCAGACCATACAGTACTTAGCATGGTACATACTATTCAGTCATTATTTCAGTCAGTCTTTAATATTTTGAGCTGGTTACAACAAAAGATGATTGCATAATCATAGTGTTTAATATAATACCAACACCAGCCTGCCCTTGATACCTGCGAAGGCGCTTTCATGGGTGTAAACCTGCAAAACCTAAACAAAGACCAGACTGCTGGCTTCCAAAGAACCAGATCAGCAGAAATTCTCGGAAAAAAAATGTACTAGGATATTTTTCATATATTTTTCCAGTTAGGGTACACACAGTGTAATCAGCTAAGTTGTTCAGTCAAGTAGTCATATTAAGTAAAAGATGAGAAGTTGAAGTGCAGCTGATTCCAGGATGTGGGTTTTATATATCTTGTTTCATGATCTGCAGCTCGAAGCTGACACTCGAAGGAAATGTCACAAACAAGGACGTGGTTTTAACCTGAAATTCAAACGTGAGCCTTACATCAGTTTGTTGTTTAATGAGGTTGACAGCTGTGGTGGCAAAACCCTGTTGTGAAATTACATTAATTATTTAATTATTACAATCGATGTCTTAAAATGTAAGCAGTATATTTCTTCTTAAGATGGTCAAGGAGTAGCTAAGTACTTTATTTGTTGGTCAGTTGAGTCCATAACAAATCATGATACAGTATTTTAGAACCGGATCATGTTCTAAACACATTTTTAATCTGTAAAACTGGAACTGTTAAATGTTTTGAAGTAAACCTCTTAAATTTAGAGGAGTGGAG
The DNA here is from genome assembly GCA_032353495.1 of Ctenopoma kingsleyae. NCBI lineage: Eukaryota > Metazoa > Chordata > Actinopteri > Anabantiformes > Anabantidae > Ctenopoma > Ctenopoma kingsleyae. The sequence continues at coordinate 8,105,099 of JAUBNQ010000027.1, read as the reverse complement.
GTTACAAAAATACTATTAAGTAGTCTAGTATCCCCCCAAAAAAGATTTTTCAGTGGCAACGGGCTTGTTTTAGTTCCCTGAAGACGTTTCACCCTCCATTCCAGAGGGCTTTCTCAATTCTAAAGTAAAGTAGGCTAACTCAAACTGTACTGATACTAACACAAATAGATCTTATATTCCCATCAGAATTTGTTACAGAGGACCATACAGGGCAAAGACCTGAGGGCATAACAAAAAGATAAAAATAAAAAAAGATGGTCTGACAAAGTGTTTGAAAGCTTAGCTAAAACGTTTGGTGAAATAGAGATAAGTGTGTAGATGGTTTGATGTGTTTTTTTGTTAGCATCAGTAAATTTAGGAGATTATTTATATTTAAAGTCAGATAACCACACTAACACACACAAAAGCCTCTTACTATTCAGAGAGGAAATTATGATGATGATGATAATGATGGCGATGATTATGTTTATATATTGTATTCTTGAAAAATACCTGGGCATACCTGTACTGTTGAATGGAAATTTTGGGAGATTCCTTTATACCCAGTTTTGCTTTCAGTTGTTCATAACAATGCTCGAGCCATGGGACACAGAGAGGAAGGAAACTGTTTCGCTTCCCTTTCCTTACATGGACTGGACGTGTGCGCGTCATCAGCGACATCATTGCTCCGCTCGTATCGTCGATGTGACAGAGGGAGCGCCTGAGGTTTGTGCTGCGTTGAAGTGCTCCTGACGAAGCTCGGACGTCTGTGCTTCAAGAAGTCCACTAGGATTTCTCGCCACGTTCAATTGTTTTTGTTATACAACAATTGCTCATTGAACCTTTGAGGAAGAGGTTTCTTTATCTTTTCGTTTATTTTTGCATAGTGATACAACAAACAGCTGGAAATGTACGTTTATGAATAATGTTTGGGAAATGTAAGTAAAGTAAACAAATATACAGCATACAAGTTAAAGAACTAGTTCACAATTTGTCTTAAACTTAAACTGTGAGGCGCCTAGAACACAGAAAGAACGCAAAATGTTTAGCTTCACTTAATTATTCCTTTCGTTCATACCGGAATATGAAGAAACATATGCATTTGATTTGATTTGCCCCATATCACATCAAATATGCTGCAATATATATATATGCGCAGAAGGGAAACATAGGGATATATATATGCGCAGAAGGGAAACGTTTAATGGCCATTATTAATTGTTAACTGGAGGAATAATTGCCTCGACTGCATAATTTAGACATTTCCCACAGTCAGTGAATGCACCATTACTATGCCCTTTCACCGTGAGTCATTAGACTGAAAAACACCGACGGCGTCTTGAAGCGCCGCCCCCGTCACAGCGGTAGAAACTGGTATTAGGTGAAGGCAAAGAGTTCGTCTGACAGTCAACTGTCGACAGATACTGACATTAGTCTCCATCGTGAGCGTTCACTGGATTTGTATTCGTATTTTATTATTTATTTTATCACTCACCTCCACACACACACTTGTTGAACATGGGATTCCTGCTGACTAAGATGATGGCTGTGTTCTGTGACAAAGGTAACATTAACTTCTTTTCACACTTCATCATTACACATCTTTACACATCATTTATTTGTCCGCGTCTTCCAAAGTTTATCAGAGGATAAATACCCTAAATAAGACGACGTGTTGGGAATAACTTTATAAGTAAAGAAAAAATGTGTCGTTAAGTTGTAAAGAAGCCATTCTGTCTTACGTATTGTGCATTTACCGAGACGCTTCCTCTCATTCCTTTGCCTCTTGCTAACAATAAAACACATTCTTTCTTTGACTTGAACACACTGTTGCACGCTGGTATCACTCGCTGGTATCACTGTTGTTATTCTACCACAACCGCTCAGTCCCGCACCTGGCTCTTATCTTATCTGAGTGTGCAGTTTGATTTGTGATGCTGAAAGTGAAACAAATTGTGTAACACCAGAACAGGCAAATAAATACGTTTTTTAAACCTCCCACCAGAACATAAAGTCATCATTGTGGGTTTGGACAACGCTGGAAAGACAACTATCCTCTACCAGTTGTAAGTCATTTGGCTACTTTAGGTCTAATCTGTTTGCCTCATACCTATGTTTTTTTTTTATCCCATTTAATTTCTGTTTATCTTCCTCCCACCTGAACACGTCCAGTTTAACAAAGGAAGCTGTCCACACATCACCGACCATTGGCAGCAACGTTGAGGAGATTAAAGTACGAAACAGTAACTTCTTGGTTTGGGATATTGGAGGACAGGAGAGTCTTCGAGCCAACTGGCACTCGTACTACTGCAACACAGAGGTACAGAGGGTTTCCAAAAGACAGCAGTTTCGCTTCCTTACGTTTATATACAGTGGAATTTGAAAAGAAAAAAAAATAGAAACAGAAAGTATATTATAAAAGTTCATAGGCACGTGCTTCTTCTTGTCATCCACTGCTCCTTGTAGTGATAAACATTTTACAACACTGTTACGTAATCATTTATAATATAACATATGTCTGTAACATCCTGTGCCACTGATAAAACAGGCTTTGATAATGTAATGTAAAATAAAATATCTGTTAATGTTGTGCTAATAATTGTTTCATTTATGTGTCGTTGCTCTTTCAGTTTGTCATTCTGGTTGTGGACAGCACTGACCGGGAAAGACTGACTCTAACCAAAGACGAACTGCATCGAATGCTTGCACATGAGGTACAAATCCGCAAATCTGACATTGTCTGTGTAGTGCTGAGAAATGTGTATTCGTTAATACAGTTAATATGGTAATGTTTTACTTTATCCATCCTATTTAACATCTATTGGAAGCATATAAACTTATAAAGTAAAAATGCTGCCTCAGCGTAAAACACTTCTATTAGCCAGTTAAACTTTTCGTATGGGTGTTTTGATGTCTCATATCTCCCACTTTCAGAACGACTAATTCCGACAAAGCTTACTGAAACTAACCCATGACATAACGTGACAAGAACGTTTCAGCTCAGATTGTGCAAATCAACGTGTTGACATGTTCCGCTGAGGTTGCTGTTCCCAAATGTGAAAAAGGAACATTTTGGGGGTTTTCCAATGGAAATACTTATGTTCTCTAAATGTGAATAAATACAGGAAGCAGATAAACAATCTACTTTTGTTTTTACATAGGACCTGCAAAACGCAGCCATTCTCATTATGGCCAACAAACAAGACATGAAGGACTCGATGACGGCAGCAGAGATCTCCCAATGCCTCACACTTGACTCAATCACAACACACTCTTGGCATGTCCAAGCCTGCTGTGCCCTGACGGGAGAGGGGTGAGTCTGACACGCCTCACGCGCTCTCTCTTTTTGTCTTTTGAGACAAGCCCTAAAATGACTAACACAGCCAAGAGCAGACTACTTTTATAACATCAGCTTCTGACAGAATTACCTCTCAGTTGTGCGTGTTTTCTAAAAATGCTTCTCTCCCCCTGCAGTCTACCTGCCAGCCTGGACTGGATGAGGGAACGGGTTGTTGCAAACTAAGACACTGTCCAGTGAATTGAACTTTCAACTGAGCCAACCTCCTAAGCACTGCACTTTCTCCAGCGTTGGATTATTTACAGTATTTTGGGCAAAGTTCTTTGACCATGGAGTCCATGACAGCCCTGCCTCGCCACACCTACAGTGCAGCTTGCCTCTGCACAGAGGTATCCATGTCCGGGTGCATGAGCAGCAGAGAAACCTGGACGATCTCGGTGCTGGAGATGTATACCAGCTCTATACATATCAAGAAGTCAGGCTTGATTGTTTGTACTCTTCAAGAACAACATGTTGTTGTGATTATATTTTAATAATCTCTTTTTCTCAGTTGTGGTTATGAAGATGTGCACAAGTGTTTTATGTGTACAACATTTCCCATGTGACTCATATGGAGAACTGCACAATTTATTCATAATATGTCCTCCCTGACAAGTAATATCACATTCCAATGTGCTTTCATTAGAGTTCTTTCATTTGAGTTTGAGTAATAGACAAATTCACCTGACATAATTTAATGAAGAGGTTCAGCGATTACTAGCACTGAACATGTCGTACCTTAGCTGTTCAGCCTCATCCTGAACAATACGAACATGAGACTGTGTGTATCACAGATGATAATTTATAACACTAAAGTATATACAGTATTTTTATATAGTGTTTTTTCTTATATTTAAATTTTTATAGACTAATCTGAAACTTTTGTGTGGGACGATCATGATCTCTTTTTGATGGGTGCTTCTCGTCACTGACGTCTTTATTTCCTAATATGCCTGAACTACTCACAAGCCTTTCAGTTTCACCTGAGTTCGTAACCTCCTTGAAAAACAATGCTGTAACTGAAGAAAAAGACATTATGAGCACACACTGTAGCTGTCGTTGGCATGCAAATCTGCACTTGATGCATGAAATGATATTTTGGAGCTGTTTTGTTAGACCTAAATTTATTTTAAGCTGTTGAACAATTTATTGTATATTATGGCAGTTTTCTGAAAAGAAAAAGAGCAAACTATGAGTTTTATTTAAAATGCAATATAGTGTGTCATTTTTAAATAAATATTATTATTACAAAACACATGGTGGCTGTGTTGCCTATCCTACAGCTGTAAAATTATTTGTTTCACAACGGGATAAGTAAGCAGTGGTTTATACCTGCAGCAAAATAATGACAAAAACTGAGTGTTATACAGGCACTCTTAGTCACGCAGCTGGTTTTGGATGCAGAAGTAGTCATGTTTTTTTTATACTGCAGTTTGCTACTAATACTGTAGTATATGTCATAAAAACAATGGAGCCTAAATCCACGCAGATATATTTTTCTTTTCTTATTTTTTTTTTCCTGATGTAAAAAATCAGCTCGCAGAAGCAAATCATTAAATCATTTTCTATTGCTCTTCAATGTTGGACACACATATCAGGAAGCGGAAAAATAAACATGCTAGGGGGCATCCGGATTTGAACCGGAGACCTCTTGATCTGCAGTCAAATGCTCTACCACTGAGCTATACCCCCTGTTGGAAAACGAGATGGATTAAAACTATTTGACATTTCATGCCAGATTAAAATGGTTTGATTGTAATGTTTTTATTTGTGTGGCGTTTCATGTGTTTCGTTTTAGCCGAATATTGCTTGTTTTTGATATTTTTGATATTTGACGGCTTATCCAACAACACAATGGCAATTCGTCACTATGACCACGAGGGGGAGTAATGAGTCCATTTGATCCGTAACGCAGAGGCCTGCTCAGCCGCCACTTTATTAGGTACACCTGCCTAAAACTAACTCAGTCCTGCAACAAAACTTTCAGCAATGTTATAATGTCTTTTTAGCTGTTTTAGATGAGTTTTGAAACAGTATTAGGAGATTCTTTTGGTGCTGTTGAATTGTATTATAATGAAATATTTTGTGAATGAAGAATGAAATATTGTCAGTTTGGAAAAATGTTTATTCCTATCACTGAGGTGAATGTGATTGTTATGTTTAATGTTGAATAATCATTAGATATTTAATGAATCAATGATTATCTAATAAGTGTCTGTGTGGGTTTGAATCTTGATTTTCTATCTGCTAAATGAGAAACAATTTACGGTAAACAGTTTGTCTATGGTGAGGTCCCCCTGCTCCTTTGTGAGGATGTATTTGCATTTTAAAATGTAATGCAATTTCAGTACATAACCACTTATTTGTCTTACTGTCCCTCCGATACAGTTCAGCTAAGAAACATTGTGTGGAAACACAAAAAAAGGCTCATATTGCTTCCCTACCTGTCTTGCTTGCTTGTACATTTCTCTGAATGATGATGTCCTTTACCTGAATTCATCTCAGTACTTCTTAAAAAGAAGTGACAAAACTATCACAAGGATATTTTAATTTCCAGAAAATGGGATGATAGGTGTGAAAATTATTTGGGATGTTCGATATTGGCTTTTTTACCGATACCCGATATACCAATATTGTCTAACTCTTAATTTCCAATACCGACATAAACTGATACCAATATATGTGGGGTCCCCCCTCATAAAAAAAGAAAAGCTAAATAATTTTAGATCACTAACATCACATATCTCCTATCATGCATACTTCAACTTTAAACATTATTGCAAGGTGTGACAAACAAACAAAAACATCTCAAAAACTATACCTCGGATTTGTCATATTATGAGAGAGAGGAGAAGTAGCTGAAGAGTTTGATGTATAATGTTGTAAAAGTGTAAAAGTTGTGTCATTAAAAGAGTAAAAACCGATACTGATAATTTCCGATATTACATTTTAATGCCGATATCGGCCATTAATATCGGTAGGCCGATAATATCGGACATTCCTAAAAATTATACTTATTCCAATTTCTGTTTATTATTTGCTTGTTTAAAGTCAGCATGAGCTCTGTATGTGAAAACTTACACCTGTTATTTTGACACTTATTTTGAGACTACGCTATGAATTATGGTAATGATTGTCTCTCCAGCTGCGAATCCAATAAAGCACTCAGCTGCCAGCGTCTCTACCAAAGATTCCATGTTTTCACTCACAGCAGAAACAAATGATGAAAGTGGTGACTAAGAGAAATGGAGGCATCAGCCAGATTGCCTGTAAAGCTCACTCTCTGCTAGTTTTACATGCCATAAAACACAGCATTTTATAAAATAACTGCTGGAAATAAAACTAGAACAAAGGGACTTTAGTGGGCCGCAGAAGGATGTTGTTATTAGAAAGACGTTACAGTGTTTTGAGGAGCTATAAACAGTCTTGACATGGAATGTGTAATATCATAACTAGCACTGATTCTAGGCCCTGGCACTGTTAGCGTCATGGCCTCCGTGTCTAATCTCAGTTGTCAGATTTCTCACTGTTTTCACAGCTGATTTAGACAACTGGTAGGCGCCATGCTGCCTCTGGCCAGTGATATTCACACCATCATTCCACCATCAGTGAATATCACTCAGAATGATGGTGTGAACCATTTGAATCCCAAACAGAGGAGAAAACAAAAGGAGGACAACTAGACGTCCAGGTCTTCAAGATGTGCAAATGATAGTCTTCCTCCTCTATGCTCCAAAGCCTCATCGGCTGATTTTTGTGTCTTTGCAATCGCCACGGCAACGGATGGAAAGCACTGAGGAGGAGGGACAGGGTGTAGTTAGAAACAGGGTGGTGTGTGTGTGTGGACAGAACGAGATTCGAAGGGAGGAAGAGAACGACGGGGGAAAGTCGAATTTGAGGAAAACTGTTGTGGCAAAGAGCAGGAGAAGAAGAAGCAAGAAGCTCAGATAAAGCTGTGTTGTTGTTGTTTTAATTCGTTGTCTTCTGCTGCACAAATATGTGTGTCAGTTTTGTGATGCTATTCCTCTGTCTTTCCCAAACTGAGCCGGCTAAAGTTTGGGTTCATCAGCAAACAGGTGAGCTGTGTGTGTTTCTCCTTCTATCATCGTTTCTTTAATGTCTCCACTGTTAGCCGTGGTCTGGTCTTTAAAATGTCACAGATGCTTCACTCTGCAGGTGTAGTTAGTTAGTCTTAGAGCTTCTCAGGTTTTTCTGTTTTGATCTATTGGAGATTACATTTTTGAAGCTTGTGCAATTAAACTTTGCATGCAAATAATTTGATAGTTGTCACAGCTATTTTCTGCAGTTAAAGGACTAGTTACTGCTCTTATTATACGTTTTTACATTAACCCCGCGTGTGCTACTGTTGCTTTTTTAGCTGTAAACCACAGAACTTCCGTAGGAATCTTTATGGAGCAGCAAATGTGCTTGCCATGCCCTTTTCATTTTACACACAAGAGTGAATGACCTAGTTTACAATAAAGTGTACAATAAAAATACCCTATTCCACAAGCATGCGACTGAGTCCAAACAACAACCCGCAAACAGCCTGTCTCAGATTTAAAATTAGATCTGGACTTTGTTTTTCTTCTTGCCTCCCTGCTAGACCCTGGCAGAAACTTTCAGGAGGCTGTTGGAGAAAGAACATGATAAATATG
>JAUBNQ010000027.1:8049782-8089913 GCA_032353495.1 Ctenopoma kingsleyae | reverse complement strand
ATCCAAGGAGTCGACCTCCTTCAGATTGACAAACAAAAATAAAATACAACTGTAATTGTTGAAAATCATGAAAATATTCACGTAACATTGATGCTGGATTGCTTGCTGGATTGTTTAATATACTTTCATGCATCATAATTCCAACACTAGGCTACCAATAAAAATACAATACACAGAGATTTGATGAGAACATTAAATACATCAAATGGCCATAACTGAAAAATGCTGTCAGAGTGTCTGAGCATGCAGGTGGTGTAAGTAAGCAGGGGTAGAGTTCTACAATGTGTAAAAAGGACCTTTCAGTGAGAGAAATTAAGTACAACACAGCTTTCTAACTAAGCATTTTGTGGCTTTCATATTCTGTCTCAGTCTAGTGCAACTCCCTGCTCATTCTCCTCCTTCTTCTCCTCGTCCTTATTTAAGAGGCGATTAGGATAATAGACACTGCAGGATAATAACTAAAAAAAAAAAACTCAAAACAATTGACTGCAATGTGTGAATTATGGACTTGGTTACTTAAACATATTATATCTGTGTCTGTTTCCACTTACTCTTTTTGCAGAATGTTGCCCTGTCATTTGACTTTCCTTTTTATGGACATTACCTGAGGCAGATTACCATAGCAACAGGAGGTACTTTTTGATTTTACTAACAGATGTTCAAGTAATCTTTCATGCACATGTTTAGTTAGAGTGGAGAAGTGTTTTTTTGTGTAACAGTTTGTACTCAAGCCTTACATATTTTCCATCTGGCCATTTTCAGGGTTTATCTTTACAGGGGACAGTACTCACCGTATGCTGACAGCAACACAGTATATCGCCCCCCTAATGGCTAATTTTGACCCAAGCTACTCAAAAGAATCAACTGTGCAGTACCTGGATAATGGTATGATACCACCTGAGATGTAAAAGTATATCCTTGTTTCTTAGATTGTTTGATTATTTGTCTTAATACTGCTTGATCTGTATGCTGTCTTTAGGTGAAGTGTTTGTGGTCCAGTGGGAGCAGGTCAGACTCTCTGGCAAAGAGTCATTAGGAGCCTTCACCTTTCAGGCTGCGCTTTATAAAACTGGAACAATCACATTCAGCTACAGAGACGTGAGATGCTCACCTTTGCTCTTAGTATAATTTCTAAAACTGTTCATTTAGTTATCTTTCTCATTGCTGTATGTAGTAATGAGTTCTCTCTTCTTTTTTTTTTTCTTTTTTTTTACCAGATACCACTCTCCTTAGATGTGATCAGTTCAACTGAGCATCCTGTGAAGGCAGGTTTGTCTGATGCATTCATGGTCACATCACCCTCTTCTCAATCACCAGGTTAGTAGTTATGCATGTACAGTACCTGTTCTGTTAGTTACTACCACTATAAAGGTACATTATCAGTCTTTAAAGGCTTTTTTGAATATCACTAAACATCCCCTTACACCCGATATATCTCTGATACAGATGCCCAACGGCGAACAATCTATGAGTATCATCGAGTTGAGATAGACACTACAAAAATCACCAACTATTCTGCTTTTGAGTTCACTGCACTGCCTAGTAAGTCATCTATGCCTATATTAAATTAGTGGCAAGCTATCAAAAAGATAAGTTTGAGTGATGCAACATACAGTATTTGCATGAATCAACATTCAGTGTAACTTTTCTCACTTGTCTCTTTCTCTCTGTTTAGCCTGCCTGAAACATGACAGCTGTGAACCGTGCCTCTCATCCAACCAAACCTCTGGTTGTAGTTGGTGTAATGTACTCCAGAGGTAAGTGAGGAAATCTACTGACTCTAATGGTAATAGAGTGCTGCTTTATCCCATAATGATGTAAATCCTGTGTGTTTTAGGTGTTCAGATGGAATGGATAGACACAGACAGGAATGGCTAGACTACAGTTGTTCAGAGGAGGTATGGCTGATTGATTACTGGAATATTTTGCTATTTTTGAGACTAATGCATCTATTATATTATATATAAGCAGAGCAAAGATGCAACCTGTGAAGATTACTCAAGAGATGACAGCTCCACTGGTTCACATATCCCACCGGAGACAGAGGATGTGACCTCTCTGACTCCTCAACAAAAAGGGTGCAAAAGTGATGGTGAGCCTGGCTCGTTTTTGTGTGTGTGTTTCAGGACAATGTGCAGTGTAATGTATGCAGTATTTCACCCTAATGACACACTGTGATGCTCAAAAACCTATTTGCAGTCATTGTGAATAATTACACTGACTCCTTTCTGTCTCCTTCCAGATGACACCAAACATAATATATTAAATATGGGAAATGGTAAGTTAATACTTTTAGGAGCCTTTATGGCTTTATATAATAAACTATATATGCACAGATTTTTTAATCGTGCATCTTCATGCTCAATCCAGATGTGAAGACAGACTCCTCAACCAGGAGCGAAGGGTTAGCCAACATGGGAGTGATAGCTGGTGTAGCAGCTGCTCTTGTGCTGCTCTTGTCTCTAATATGTGTAGCTCTTTACATCAACTACCATCCTACTGCTTCATCACCACTTTACCTCATTCAGGTGAGCACTAAATTCACATTACACCTCCAACTTGAGACGCGCTATTGTTGACATACTGCACTGTATGTCCACACTAAGTATATTTTTTCTGTACATGAATTTTTTTTTTCAGCGACGTAAGAACCACTGGCCTTCTTTTAAGTTTCAGAAGCAACAACCTGGTTACACAGAAGTGGAAGGAGGTGGACATGAGAAAGACAGCATTGTTGAAGCTGGGCCATATTGAAACCATGAACTGGTTTCTACAAACATTTAAATGCATTCATTTGTCCAAACATTTACATTCCAGAGTGAGTTCAACTATTTTTTAAGCCATTTGTGTCTTGTTTGTGACGTAGATTATAGCTAAATGTTATAGACCCATGTATTTGAAATGTATATCTCTGCTGGAATAAACTGTGGTTGTATTGCACCCTTTTATTAAAAAAAAAAAAATCTAATTTGACTACATTTTGCTATGAAATGGATGCCACAAGCTTGACAATATTAGAAAAACACATAAACTATTCTGTTTTACATCAAACAATAAAGACACGGGTGTGCTTCAGTTTCAATTCCTGCTGCGTTTGATGTTGAACTTTTAAGTTCCACCTTTTGTTTTGCAAAAACACACTGCACAATTCCTGATCAGTAGCTACTCGTGATTAGGTAAGGCGTATACTTACGTTTGATACAGTACACAAAAGACGTGCAAATCCACAAAATGTTGCAGCCACAGTACAGAAAATCTGTACAGAAAATACAAAGTAAATAGAAATACAGTACAGGTCTTTTGTCAGTAGGTGTCACCCTAACTAAATGTAAAACGTGCGCATCAAACAGTACTTGCGGTGAACGTGGCAGATGTGTAAAATTGTGATTTGAGATCATTGGATTGGTAAAGCCCCAAAAACCTGCAACAGAAAAGATGATCGCATGAGTTTGCTATGCGAGCACAGATGGGACGAGGATAGATATGGTGCACATGCCCAAGGGTTTGACCTGGATTTCTTTACAGTTTTACAAAAGACTGTGTTGCTTCATTTTCACGAACAACACAATCACCCGGAGTCACGGTTACTGTTAATACCTGTAAAGTAAATATAATGTAGTTCCTCTTCTGAAATAATAATCAAATCGTTCTTCCAACTAAAAACACGAACCTCCCACACCGTCTCTTCCCTTTCGGCTCGGATACGCGCAGAGGACGGAGGGAGGGAGGGAGAGCGAGCGGGGGAAGCGGAAGCGCGCTCTCCGTGTCTGGTTAGTGGACTGACAGCCAGCTGTGTGGCTACAACGACAACAACAGCCTCCTGGATTTGCTGCATACAACTAGATTAGTGTTGGTCTGCAAGTGATCATAATCGCTCACTGTAGCTAGTTTTTTTTTTGGACGTGAATACTCGACAGCACCCAGCTACGACCAGTATCATCGGCGGTTTCTGTGCTAACTAGCTAGAAGAGCGGTCCTCCAACATGAATCCGTTGTGTAGCAGATGTAATCTAGTCGTTTACCCCACGGAAAAAGTGAATTGTCTGGACAAGGTAAGAGCGTGAGAAAATCGTCTTAACGTCCTCTTTTTCTTTTAAAATACCCCAAATGACATCTCCTCACTTTCTACCCGAAGTGTGTTTGTATCTCATTTCTTAAAATGACACCTTTCACGCATTTTTGTGAATGAATTGAACAGCCCCCCGACAGGACAGGTATTTCGCTAGCTTGGCAAGCTAACGTTAACGGCTAGCTAACGTCTGGGAAGCGAAAGTACCACAAGGCAAACCGGAAACGAAATAACATTTTATAAAATATATAATGAGCGACTTTAAGAAAGCAGAGTATATATTTTTGTTCGACAAGACAATGGCTTAAGGGTGTGATACTGAAATAGTCCAAACCAGCGTTTTACAGTGCTTCCTAGTGTTGAGCCTGGTCTGGGCCTGTCAGACACCAGTGCTTTGACGAAAACGAATTGATAACGTTAGCTGTAGTATCTATTATAGTTTTTTTTTTAATTTACCGTATTTCTTATTTCCTTATTTCTTTAAATAATAGTATATGTAGTCTTACAGTTAGGCTGTTTGTGTACACGAACATGTTTTTGGACATGTCTGTGTTCAATTCACTGGCTAATCCAAGTCAGGGATGATTTGTTTTCAATCAAAAGCAGCAGCCTAATCTCAGCCAAGGTGGTAATCTCATCAGTTTCACTCACAGTGATTCTGTCGATGTCACTAATTCACATTAGAGCACAACTTGTGTTACCATGTGACACTGGACATCTTGTTCATATGTCCACTTTAGTTTTGAGGATATAAGTGTGATTATGATAAGTGTAACTTTGCTACATAGTAAAGGATACATGCAACACACCTAATTTAGCATGTAGGTGAGGTCTGATTTGGTTATCTTATGAATAGCAGTCTTTGTGTATTTTTATTAAAGCAGGCTTTAGGCAAGTAGATAATGGATGCTTGAATGGAGATTGAAGATCAATCCCTGTCCAGACGTGCTTAACTTGTGGGGTTAACAGACGGGGAATGTGGAGAAAAGAGCGCACAAAGCACATTATCTAAAGTAACATCAGCTCTTGGTTGGATGCATTACTTCTCTGCTGCATGGATGTGTTCTTGACTACACCATGACCAATGTTTTCCCATTTCCCCAAAATGCTCCAGATTGGAACTGATTTACCTCAGAAATCACTCTTCATCTACAGGCAATACAAATAATTCTAATATTACAATACATATTAGCATATTAGAAGGGTGGTATGGGTGAGAAGCACAGCCTAAGTGTGCACTGGAATCTGGCCTGAAGCAGAGTGCATTCCAGCAGACTGACACTCCCATAAAACATGCTCTGTCAGAGGCCTGCTGTGTCGTTTCCCTGCTCTGAATCGAGCACAGGAGAGTAGCCTGCCGTCTGTCTTTGCTGCCATTCCGCATCAGCGCTCACCCTTCCAGACACACCAAAACAACCTGCCTTTTCCTTCTGAGTTGCACACACACTGCCGTTCTCGTTTGTTTGAAGCAGCAGAGGCCCGACTGACTGAAGAGATTTCCGTTTGCTAAGCTAGCTCCAGTGAAAGCAGGAGAAAATCAAGGACTCTGCCATTGCTGCATTGGTATTCTCAGCCACTGTTGTATACTTTTACCTGACGGTCCTCTTCTATGACATCTGTCTTTGGCGAGGTTGAGCCACAGTGGCTTGTTTGTCTGTCAGCTGCATTCCAATATAGCAGGGCTGGGCCCAGCAGACGGAGCAGGCAGTCGAGCACATGCAAAGACAGGAAGTGAATTTTGGTTTGTAGTAGTTGCGCTAGCTTGCGTTCTTCTCTGACTTTTTTTTTTGCACTTAAAATGCTTGTAGTAACAATTTTATACTAAAGAGTTTAGAGCTGAATATTTAGGTCATGTATCAGGCTTATATCTTTCAGAGTAGTTTTTTGTTGCTTGCCTTTAGGATACTTTGAAGTACAGCCAATAAAACTTATAACAAGGAAGTAATGCAGTGCTTTTGTCCACCCAAGCCTAATATGTAAACCTTTTTAGTGCAACTGGTAATGCCTTGGTTAATGTAGAATGTCTAGTGTGGTGAAACGATTTGTCTGTGTGTAACTTTAGATTAATGGTCATTTTCAGTGCTCAGGAAGTGTGCATTTTCAAGATAAATTGAGAGATCTCTGTATAGTGGTTTGGCTTAAAGCTCATCTCTCGCTAAAAGGCTTGTCTCTGACGTGTCCGTCTACATTACTGTCTCTATATACAGAGCTTGTTTCTACCTCTGAAATAAAAGATACAGCCCATCACTTCTTATGATTTATTTTTAACGATACATACGTGCCATTATTTAAGGTAGCAAACAAATGTCTATAAATGAAGTGGCTTGTATGTTAATAAGTATGAAATACTAATATTTAGTTGGGTAGGTAGAAAATAAAGTGATGGATTTCTTGGATCACGTGATCTCACATGCTCTGGCACAGTTTGAATTAACAAAAGTGTACATATTAATCACGTTTCACAAACCACACCCTGATATGTCTGACATATCTGTTGTCAGGTTTTCACAGTTACGTCTGTCTATTTGAATTATTTAGGTATCATATTGGTTACTGTGGGATTTGTCTTCAGTTTGGTATTTCTAGGTAAGTTCTGAGCCGCAAGTGTATTGCTGCTCTCAATCACAGAAAATTGATGGAAAATGAGGTCAGTGGTCAGAAGAGTAAAGCATTTAAGTTCTGTACTATGCATAGTGCGTAATTTGTAATATTAAGTCAAAAATGTGTCTGTCTGGAAATCTCCAAAGCTTTTTCCTAGCTTATAAAACATTGTGCTACATGTGATGAGAATTTATATTTTATATTTTTGTCGATGCTAATATAGTAATTACTGAAGTGCTAAATAGTTTTGTGCATGGTTCTAATTTAAATGTGGAGTATTTTGCTGCATTTACCCTGTGCTTTACCCCAGATTTAGAGGAATTTGTCAACTGTTCTGACTATATTTAGGCAGATTATTCTGAGTGCTGATTCATGTTGTCCGAATGCCAGTCACTTCTCTTTCATGACTCACAGTTACTAACAGACATTACATTCAGAACCACCTGAGGCGTTAACACCCCAGCAAGCAGCCAGGTACTTCTCTTTTGTGCATTTTTATCAGAAACAAAGACGTGCACATGTTCTGTTTGCTCTCCTAATCTATTACACATTTTTTTATCATCACAAAAAAATCAGCACACTCGTTGCAATAAAATAAAGCAGTGAGACAATTTGACTTAATGTAATGGTAACGTTCATACATGGTTTATGATGAGGCTTCACCTTTACTGTGCCTCATCTTTTCTGCCTGAATTTGACTGTTTGTTTTTTTTTTTAATGTCTCGTGGCTGGGATAGTAGTGTGTGTATGTTACTTAGTGCACATCACAGTCTCAAGTGGTTTGGAAAGTGTGCTAAGTGCGTACTCTATTCTAGCATAATATGTCTGCTCAAATCACTGTCTCCCTGCTTGCCAGCAACAAAGCCCTGGATTGGGTTAAGATTAATGCCATCAGATAATAATTAAACAGTATGCTTTAATGAGTTGGTTACCTCTATTAGCACCAACCAGATGTGAGCATTTTGTCTTTAGGCATGTACTATCTTACACAAGAATAATCTTTCCCATACACGCGTACAGCTGGTGCAATGTCCCTTTATGTGTGTGTGTCTGGTGGTGTTTTTGTTTTATTTAGCCAGTAGTGGTTTAAAATAAATATGTGAATCAAAGAACCATTGCAGTATGAGCCAAATCAGTCTCTGAAAGCATAGAAAAACAGTTTAGCCTAAAGTTAATTGCTACTGATTTAACCAAGAGTTATGAGGCATTTCATTAGGGTCCCCAGAGATGTTGCTCAGTGGTATAGGGCCTCAAAATCCTTTGATGCTTAATTTGTTGATTATCAGGGACTGGACCATGTAAATTAATTTAATATAGCTTATTGATTGTGTAGATATTTTTTTAATCTAAAATTGCTCCTCTGCAAATCAACCTAGTGACTTGGGTAAGTACCCAACCAATGTTTCCAACCAGTGTTTCAATAGTGTTAGTGTAAATTTAATGTTTCTGTGGTTAATGAGCAAGCACAAGTGCATAAACTGCTCTGTTTAGATGATAGACTAATACAGGCATAGGAAGTGGTTGACACAACAGACTCACTCCATTCTAATACCTTAAGCCAGGCACTCAATTGCCTCCTATCAGTCTGTATTTAGTATGTGAGAGCATGCTTCTGATCAAACTGTCACTAACTCACTGTGTGTGAAGTGAAGTACATGGTGTGTGTGAAGTTGGCCTCCCCTATAGCTGCAGGGCTTTGTCCAGGCTAACATGTATTTAGTTCTCACTGAGAAGGAGCTGTGACACTGACTGAGCATTTTTGCTCTTTGACTGGGGACTTGGATCCCTGCTGACACACATGCATTATACAGGGAGACATATAACCTACATACAGTACTACACACACGTACACACACACACATATAGAGACATGCACATTTGCCCTTGAGCTGCACTGATGCAGGGAGACAGTGCTGTTTTTTATGGGTGTTTTATTTCTAGGGCTCTATCTCTGCAGTGTCCTCATTTTCCAGCTGACTGCCAGATCCTGCCTCGGCACCCAAGAGCCAGGTTTTCCTGGAGCTAGATAAAGCCAACTGCTGGATGGCCTCGCTAACACACATTTGGGATGCCCCCCCACCTCACTTCTGTTTGTCTTTTTTTTTTCCCGTTTGGCATGCATTTATCTTAAACTTAACCCTAATACATTCTTACCATATACTGTATATTCAGATTTAGTCTGGTTGGTGGTTCCTGTCAGGCATTAGGATAGTGTCTCAAGTGACTACTTGTGATTCTGTTTCCCCTCTCTGTGCAAATTTGATTTTAGCTGTGGGATACTGAACTACTGCTAATCTAAAAAAATTGTATGTTTAGCCATACAGCTAAAGAAAATGCCTGAAAATGCATGCAGAATAAAAGTTCAACAGGTGGTTGTTTTAATTAGCCACAGATGTCTTTAAGTATACTACAAATGTAGACGCATGCATCCCTGACAACCTCCAAATAAAACCTGAGTAATCACATTCTGGTCCTGAGAGCGGTATGTCTGTTATGTGTTCATCACACTTTGGAGTAAACAACGGTTTCACCTGAGAGGGTTGTTATCCATGTGAAGGTGGGAGGAAGGCAAGAGTTGTCCTCGAGGAATGTGGTTTAACAGGTTGGGTGAGGCTTAGGAATATTTTGCTAAACAGTTGAGTCCAGCAGGCTTGTTCTTTGGAATAGGTCCAAGGTCAATATTTATTCTGAGAAACAACAGGCATATTAAAGTCCATGCTCAGCTGATAGAATCACCTTCCTCCTGAAACCATTTGCATTTGCACTTTTCTATGAGGACTGTAGTGTAGCAGCTTGTCCCGGGTTTGCCTGGTTTTTACAGATCTGGGGAAATAAGAAGCAAATAGCAGTAGTGGTGGAGAATAGCCTACTGGGCTGCTGCACTATAAGTAGATGAACTAGACAGCATGCATGCAAAGATGGCAGCCTCCATAGCTGTAACTCAGCAAAATCTAGAGGAAATCGAATCGGCCTGCAGTATGCTATTGTTTGTAAAGGGATTTTCAAATGCAGTACTAGACAGAACATCAGAGAGGGAGAGCAGTGGAAAGAATAACATGATGTGTCCATCTGCAACTGTAGGGCTCTAGTAGGATACAAAGTTTGCATTTGAACCCTTGGCCCAGTTTGTTTGGCTGTAGATCACAGATCCAATGAACAGAGATCAGGCTAAGTTTCCACCATGAACCACCTCTTTTGTATACCTCAATACAATATTTCTGACTCACAGTTGCCAACACCCATGTATATTTGCGTGTTGCAGAGCATACCACCCTGGGTGGTCGGTTACAACCAGACAGAATGGACATCTTGAAGCCTATTTTAGATCATTTGATAATGGAAGGATGCTGGAAGTGAAACACCCATTGTGTTATGAGTTTAGTCATGTTTCCAAACATAGCACTGTCATCTGAAACAGTCACAGACAGAAAACCTCAACATCCTGGTAATTTATAGCCAGCTGTCTGTCAGTGTGCAACGTTATTGAACTTGGTCATTGGTCACATAGGAATGATGGATTTTTCTCTCAGTGATGCCTAGTTCTTATCTTACAATGTGTGTAAAGTTAAACTTGAATTGGGTATATGTTTGTGAGCGCGACGGGGAGAAACTAATGTTCTACTTTCATGTGTTTCTATGGTTCTAAATTCTGTTTTGAATATTTTTCTGCACTGTTTGTTTGAAAGATTAGTGTTTTGTGTGTGGTCAATTGGTGTAGAAAATGATAAAGAGTGGGTGAAAGAATGAGAGGGATGGCAGAGTGCCCTGAGGCCATGTTAATAAGGACTCCCTCTCTCTTCCCCTCTCATTCTTTCTTTTTTGCTTCGTGTCTTTGCTCTCCTCCCTTCCTTCCCTTGATGATAGCAGGAGCAGCCAGATCATTGCTTCATTCTCTGGCATTTTCTCTCACTTGCCCACCCCTCCCCTGCTCGCTCCCTACCTCTTGCTCTCTCCAGCTCCTTCCTTTCATGTTTCCTCCCTTCTTCCAGTTTTTTCCAATCCTCTCTCCTCCTATCCTTTTTCAATCCTTAGTCCACAGATCAGCCCAGTGCTAGGAGAGAAAAGGAAAAAAGGAAATGGGGTGGATGGGTGGGAGAAAGGGTAGTGTGGGATAAGATAGAGGAGCTACAGAAACATGCAGACAAGGAGAAATGAAGTTAAAAGGTGTCTTTCTGACAAAGGATAACTTGTACAGCAGCAACTGAATCAACCTGTTCTTGTGTGTAATGTGAAAAGTGACATCACCAGGTTACATGTTTTCCCAATTAAAAACAGTCTCAGTATAGCTAGCCATGTCTTAAAAATAGTAACCATATGTTTAGCTAGTTAAAGAGTAAAAAAGTTTGTTTCTTTGCAACCAACATACTCAACCTACTGTGTTTTCACATTGCTTCACTGTTTCACCACAAACTCCTAACAGTTACTGTTGTTTCTGTCTGCATCCAGCTCATGGACCTGTGAAATGTCAGGGGAATAGAAAGTAGTTCTGGCCTTTCATTCAGTTAGGTTTTCTGTGCTTGTTGGTGTTATGGTGTCTTTGTGTTTGGTCTCTACTTTAGGGCAAATAGATGAGGAGAAATAGACATCTCAAATTTCTTAACATCTGATGTTCCATCCTTCTGTCTCTGTGTTTTTGACAGTACTGGCATAAAGGATGCTTCAGCTGCGAGGTCTGCAAAATGACTCTAAACATGAAGAATTACAAAGGCTTCGAGAAGAGACCATACTGCAATGCGTAAGTTGTCCCTAAGTGATAATATTGTGTATATGTTTGTGTCTCCCATGTATTATACTAAACTGGTTAATCCCTCATCTCAAAAACACTGACAGCAGTGTTTAATCTGCCCTCAGACTGAAAAAGGACTCTCTAAATATGTATGTGTGTGAATGTTGCAACCCAACTGTGACTCCTCTCTTTCCCTCTTCTGCTGTTTATCTGTAACTATTCCAGCTCCTCCCTTTGAGAATAGCCCTATATGTGGTGTGGGAAAGTGCCTACCTCCCTCCTTGGTGGGGAAAGGGGGGGTATCAACAAAGGAAATTCCTAGAGTTCCTCTACAGTGACACAGGCGAACACTCACACTTCAGCACATACTCATATAATAAAGGCTCATCAGGAATCTACGGAATCCCAGTTATCTAATACTTTAAAATTAACTTAAACAAAATAAACTTGAAATGATTTTCTCCAGAGTTTGTTCATTCATATTATGGCAAGCTGCTATTTTATTGCTAGGGAAATACACATCAAGAGATATTCTCATGTTCAACGTTGTTGGGAACTCTGTGGTAGTAGATTGTGGTCAGTTGTTTTTGTGTTTTTATGTCTCGTCCATTATGAATATAATAGTTCTGAAACCAAGAATGAAACCAAGCCACAAATGTCAATGGTCTTGTGAAATGTGATATTTCTTTATTTGGCTGCTGAAGTGTTTTTGTTGTCAGTGTTTATTGGCCACAAACAACCAATAAACACACTCATCAGTACATATGTTTTCAGCTAGCTAACGGGTTGTGACTGATTTCAAACCATTGCAGTTTAGAAATTTTCCATCAATCATTAACATTTTCTCCTCATGTATTCATATAGTCATCAATTATAATATATAAATTAATAATAACATATTTCTCTCTCAAATTTCTAGCTTCTAGAAAATAAATAAACGGAATATAAATTATTACTTGCTAGATCTGATAGGAAAATTTTTGTACATTCATGTAAATAATTTCCAGGCTATTCAAATGTGCTGATCTGTTTCTGTTGTACAGTCAGCTCACAGGTTGGCTTGTGCTTCTGTCACAAAGCAACATTTACAAATAATGCAATGGGGGTTTTTTTCAGAGTAGAAATTTTAACCTTCAGTAATAAACGCAATGACAGTGTGACATTGAACCAGCATGCACAATACCAGAAACCCAAAGAAAAGGTGATTAAATTAGTCTTTTGCACTTATGCTTTTCCTACCATGTCATTCAATATACATATTATTGTCCCTGGAAAAAAAGCTAATTGGTGTTTTATTTTGGGGGGCATAATGGAAGTTGCTGATCTCCAGAGAAGCCTGTGCAGGGATTGAATCTGTTCATGAGGTTTGATGTCCAGTTCCAACATCAGTGTCCAACCTCATCCTCTTTAAATCAATTCATAAAATTTAGTCTGCGACTCTGACTTTTCTGCCCAGCTTTCACATCTACATAGAAGTACTAGTGACCTATAGCAGGTGTCATCCTGCTATCACTTTTGTTTCCTGTTGAATATAGTGGCTTGTTCTTTTCTCTTTCCCACTCCCGATGTTCCTTGCTCTCTGTGTCAGCAGGAGCAAAGCCCTCCAGAGCCTGTTTATTATGCCTCTTTCTGTTTGTTTTAAACAAGCCTTGATCGAGTAAACATTAGTAGAAGATCCTCATGCTTCAGAAAAGGAATGCACCCATGTTCTTTGTTATTATTCTGTGGGATAACTGCTTTATCATTACTCCTCTATATTTGTCCTTAGTAATTGATACCAAGGATTTGTTTGTTTGCTTGCACTGTACTCCCACCCACCTCTTCCCTAAGAATCCTATTCCTGATTAGATGCCAGAGTCACAGGAGGCGATTGTGGGAGATTTAGAAGGGCAGATAAGTAGACAGAAAATTCTTCCTTTCCCCAAGAGACTGTGGTGCCATTGGTAGGACACTGCCTTGTCTGTGTCTGTCTGATATTAATTTTGACATCACTGTGATGTTATTATTTATCACAAATGTCTTGATTTAGTGTTACCATTTATAGTGTCTGACAGTTCACTTACATGTAACACCAGCTTGAATTATGGTAATCTCCTAATATGTTATTGATAAATAACCAGTCAAGATTAAAACTAGTTTCACAATGTGGCATTACATTTTGTGATATGTGCTACTTTCTGTAATAATCTGGAAATGGGGTCATTGGTTGCTGACCTGCAGAGAAGATATTTTCTGGATGTCCTTTTTCATGAATTTACAATACAGTCAGATGAAAGCATGTGTTAAGTTCTCAGTATTATTGCAATAGAGGAAAGACCATAGTTTTGAAATACCCTTCTGATAAATATTGGATAAATCACTTTCCAAGACTACACCAAGGTTTCTGGATGCTGGTTGATATTTGTAGAAAGGGAGCTAAAAGTGTTCTTTAGTGAGGATATGGACTTTTGTCGGTCATTCAGGGACAGCACAGTGTGTAGCTCACCCATGTTTGGAAAACCACCAACCCCCAAAAAATTTAAAACAAAACAAAAATCGAGGTCTGAAACCCAACCATGAATTTTGAGAACCATTACACCCATGGGAAGCATGTAAATGAAGAACGACAAAGGGGCAAGAATGGAGCCTTGGGGAACACCATCAAACACCATAAAAACACATCAGTACACTCCAAAGCAGCCTAAAGCACCGTCTTTGAAAACCTGACACGTGACATTTGTTAAATAATCTTAGTATTAATAAAAGATATAAATTCTGAGGAAAAAATTCTAATTCTTAAATTTTTCCTTTTTAAGCTGAGAGTGATACATGGGTTTCTCCTGCACCCTTAATGTAAGATGGAAATTGTTTTTGACAACAACATCAATGAAGATGACGGGTTCCACCTGAATGATGCCTTACAACCTTTCCAGGTCCCACAGGGTGAAGCCAGGAACAGCATCTCCTGGTCCCACAATGCAAAAGGACCTCTCCTCCTGCACAGTAGGACGTTTGTGTGTGCGTGTATGTGAGATTACACATCATGCTCCCCCCTCACTCCTCCACCCCAGCTGTACCTCCCTTTCATTTGGATCACTCCTTCTTTAGTGTTCACAGGGCTAACTGAGTTTGTGCATGTGCCACCGACTCTGGCTGCGACTTATTGCCTTGTTATACAACCAGAAGGATAGATGAGTGTTCTTGTGAGTCACTCACACCCTCAAACAGGCATGGGTGCACAGATAGACACACATTACAAGATTTCATTGAGTCACTAAGCTTATTTCTGCAACACTGTTGTGTGTTTGTATAGTAATTTACCGACCCTCAAGTGCAAGCACAGCTTCTAAAGACCCATTGAAGATGGCAGGAATACTGTTAACACAAGTGCTTGTTGTGAGGTTGTGTGCTCCAAGCCATATACCCAGGCTAACAGGGGTTTTCAGGCACAATGATGCTCACTGAATGGAAGTGTGTTCACCACAAACTAGACACACCCAACTCCAGAGAAAAATGAAAATGTAGTATTAGTTTCCTTGTTTTGATCAAAGGACAATTCACTTGAAAGTGATACTCTGTATGACAGAACCCTCAAAATGCGTATTGTCAGTTTGTATAAAACATTTTAACAGATTTTTGATATTACTTATGTAAAGATTGTAACCATACAATCTCTGTTTGTTAGACACTACTTCCAAGCAGCATTATTTGACCTTCCTAACTACCTTCCTAACTATGACCTAATTATAAAGAATGGGTACTTACAAATATTTTATTATGTTGAGATTCAGAGAACATTATTGATTAATGACCATTGAGAATGTTTTGACAATTCCCTGTCTAAACTCTATCACACAAAGATTCTTTTGTTAGATAATGCCAACTTTTAGCCTTGTAACCTTGCACTCATCAGTGGAAGAAGACATTTTATATATGACATAGAAATAGAAAAGACAGTGTCATGAAGGTCATATTTGCATTGTTGGTTGATCTTCATCTCTCCAGCTTCAGCTGCTAACGTAGTAAACCACTACATGTTGCTGATAGCTGCTGTTTCAGGAAAATGAGTGCCAGCAGTTGTAAAAAAAAAACCATGCTCATCGTTCATCAGCTCTTTCAATTCTTTAAAATGATCATTGAGATTTCTTTACAGTGGCTCATATATCTTTTGTAACAGACCTTTATGTAAAATCTGTCAATCACTTTCCTTTAATTTTTTTTACATCCCACAATCACACGATGCAAATCCAATAATTCAGTTTGTTTACCACGTTGTCAAGGAGACATTAACTATATTGGCTAAATGGGTTACCTATAGGCATTGATAATGGTTAAAGATTTTTTTAGTAAGCTGTGAGGGCTCTTCCTCCTACTGGATAATGAGCCATGTGTTTTGACTGACCTAATGACCGCACTGAACAGGCAGGCACGATTATTTGCTGACTTGAAGGCTGCATGTGTGGAGAAGCCTCCAGTGTATAAAAACAGACTTATGCATTGCACGCACAAACAGTTGACAGTGGTTAAGGTAATCAATAGGTACACGTGTGGTGAATGGCTTTTGGAATGATGCTCTGTGTGCTGTGCACATAAATATCTGCATGAAGGTTGTGTAATGTATACTTGTCTACTGTATATTTATGTTTGTTGTATTTGTTTCAGGCATCAGAATTTTCTCCTGAGCAGTAGGAGGTCGGGTGGTTATGGGCCTACTTCTCAAGAATATTCCCAGAATCCATTCAGAAATGATACTTGCTTTTATGCTCTGCTGAAGGGATGATATCATTCATACCTGCCCACTGTCTCATTGATACTGTTGCTGTGTCTGTTGCATGCTGTTTTTCTACCTGTTATAGGGCTGTGCCTGTGTGAGAGTGTGGCTTTTTCCTGTTTGTGCCTTTTTCCACACCTGCTATGGCTGCACCTGCTCCAAAACTCTGCAACCTTGAGGCTCTCATCCCCCTACAGAGCCCCTGCCTGCACTTCCTTATTTTCAGACTACCTTAGCTCCCAATGACAGAGCATTGTGTGTTATACTGACATGCCTTTTGTCTACAGGGACTCTTAACTCAACCTCAGGACCACCTTGAATAATAAATGCTCCTACTGTGGGGCCACAGACTGCACACTGCTTGAGTTATGCTGTTTTTCTCCTAGAGTCTAAGCTTGAAAGCCACAAGTGTGAGTAAAAGCTGGCATCTACCTCTGGGTTTACTGTGTGCTGACATTCTTTGCTCTTCTGTGCATTTATTTTGCAGACACTACCCCAAGACAAACTTTACCTGTGTGGCTGACACTCCAGAGAACCTCCGCCTCAAACAGCAGAGCAAGATGCAAAGCCAGGTAAGTCTTCGTGTCAGTAGCTCCATATAGGATTAATGACTAAACCAAACTCCAGCTGTTCACACTGTGGCATTGTTCCGCATAGGAGACAAAAAAGATGTGATTACTTTGAAAGGACTGGCATGAATTTACCTTAAAAACTGTGAGTAAGTACTTTCACAAAGCCACATTTCAGATAACATAACATAATCAGTCTAATTCAAACCTAGTTTGAACATTTAAGATAACTGCATGCTCAAAACTTCAAGACAGACCTGGGAAGTCAAGCATGAAATTGATTCACAATGGTCAAGTAAGGACTGAAAAGAGGAGTCAGGGGTTATAGTCTTTAAATATTGTCATTGACTATTATGATAAAATGTTAAAGAGACAAAAACTATCACCACAAACAAAGAACATATTCATAGCCATAAGTTAGTGTTATGCAGCCTTCGAGATTAGCAATCCCAATACATCAGAACTATACAGAGGAACTGGCGTGGAGAAAAAAGCTACTGGTCTTCTTGTCAGTTCAGTACTTTTGTTTTTCTAAACCTATTGAAATGTACTAAAAAACTAGTTCCCCTTAAATTATGTTAGAAAGTAAGTAAAGTTTGGAACTATCAAATAGGGCCTTGCTTAAATCTGTTTTGCAACACTTTCTATTTCCTTTTATTACCTGTTAAAAAAACAATACTTTGCACACTTGAAGTCATTGCAGCATTATTGTCCTTAATACTGAATATAAGCCAGTTTACTTTTTAGATTAAACTTAGGAAAAACTACCTTAGACGATCAAAATAATACTTTTATAGTAACTAAATTGCTAAACAATGTTGGTATTTGTGTGGAATGCAAATAGGATGTAGATGGATGTGTCCACAGAGTGGGTTGTGTTGACAGAAGCAGCTATCCAGCAGCAGATTGGCTGATTATGTTTTGGCAGGGTTTTCTTTGTTGACATACTGTACACTATACTCCAGAATGCTAGGACCTAAACATAACCTAAATATAGTGTAACAATCCTTGTTTAACAGTACATGTAATCCTCTGTACCAGCTTTTGTTTCACACCATTGTTGATGTGTGTGGCTGTCATTTATTGCTTTTAATAATGCTTGCACCATGGATTAAAACCCTAGATCTTGTGCTTTTTTGCAAGATTTTGGCCCGCTACTGATGCACTACTCTTTCTCTGCATCTTTGTTTACTAACAGCTGATCCTCCTATTTAATCTCTACACATACTTTTCCCCCCAAATAGCCCCGTTGGCAGGCCTGCCCAAATATATTCTAAGATTTAAAAAAAAAGAAGAAAAAAATCACCAAATGGTCAAAATATCCATCTTAACTGGGTCATTTCTTAGAGAGTTGGAGATTTATACATTTACTGGCCTCTTTATTAGGTACAAATGCACAATATAATGCAAGCAGCTCTGCCATAAATCATCAAAAACACTTTGAACGCCTATCATCTTTCTGACAGTTTCAACAAAAACTAAGAAATTATAATCTTGTAAAAGCAGAATTTATGGCAGAGCTGGTGCAGAACTAGTAGACAGTCATCAACCTTTAAAAAAATATGTCATGAGGTTTCACTTCTCTTATTCATGCCATGATGTGTGGTCCATGTCTTAGTATTCTAGGAAATTGTCTATAGTAATAAACAAAACCAGAATACACACAAAACATTATATTTGCACCACTTTGTAGAAAGCTCTGTCATTTAGAACATCTTTTAAAAACTCAACAAGGTCCTGGAAGGACAGTGGTAGGTGACTCTTTACTATACAGAAAAAAGCTGAAGGACAGTGGTGTTTTCTTAGCACTTAGTAGAGGAGAGAGAGTTGTGCAGATACCAAGCACATCAGTTGTCCAACATTACAGATGAATTTGAGGTGTGTGTGTGTATATGTGTGTGTTGGGGGGTAGTAGTGATTATATAGGGAGGGGGATAGCTGAGGGATTGAGGGACAGATGGTGTTTTTCTACATGGATTGTATATCCCAGCAGCTCCCCACAAATACTTGACCGTATACTAAAAGACAGTTATTATGCTAATGCTTTATCATGGACACTGGCCTGAGCTATAATACATAAAAGACATTTGTGTGACATGAAGGATTGATGTATCAAGAGTAAAGAGAGGCTTCTGTGATGTTTCTCTGGAGTAGTCAGTAGCACTGGTTACAGTGTCCAGGTGGACTGATAAAATAAACAGGAGCCTCTTCTGACATGGATGACTCAAAATATGATTTTGATTGCTTTCTATTACATTAAGAAAAAAGTGATGTTAACAAGATTGCACTGCTACTCAGTCAGATTAAAGGTAATATTTTGAAGAACTTCCTGCTAAAGTATGTAATATTTATATTTAGGAAATTATACATCTTATAAAAAAGTATTTTTCAAAATGTCAAGTAAATAATATAAAAGATAAAAACTCAACATAATGCACACTACTAACACATAACATTCATATGCAGTTGATTTTAGGTAATATGAAAGAAGCCTCTTGCACTGTTGGGATTGTGAGCTATCACAGTATTATTGCACTGTACACAGTGATAGAAGTGCTTTTGTGCTGGTGTAAGGAAGTTGAATGTGTTTGTGAAGAACTGTGGACATCTAACCCCTCACCACCGCTGCTGCGTTGCTACGGGAACCCTATTGCTATGGTAGCAGGGTAGAGGTTTGTCACACCTCATTACAAGACTTTGCAGTGGGAAACAGAAAGAAACAAGACAGACAGAGGGAGAAATAAAGAAACTGTAGGGCGTGAATTGGGGAGGAGGAGAGGAGAGCAATGAGGCGCACATGAATGAGGGGAAAAAGGAAGAGACAGGAAGGCACCAACATAGAAAGAGGGAGGAGTGCAACGTGAAAGAGGAAGAGATAAAAGTGAAATCCCCAGAGGAAGGAAATATAGAGGAATGCAGAGTCCAACAGATTATAATGAGGAAGAGCTCCAGCTCTATGGGACGACTGTCGCTGTTGAGGCAGTAAAATATGAATGAATGAAAAAGCAGGGCAGAGAAAAAGGGGGAGTGTGGGTGGGGAAAGAAAGGAGAGGCATGATTGGAGGACAAGAAGCTGTTGCATAGAGCCAAAAGACAAAGGAAGGTAGACTGAGAAATAAAAATAGGGGAAGGATTATGTGTTGACTGATGGGAGCAGAGCTAGAATGAAGGACAAAGATGGGTCGAGGTCACATTAATCTTCTTCTTGACTTCTCTTGTGCACAGTCTTGAAAGTTGTGTATGTTTATTTATTTATTTATTTATTTTTTTAATGCAATGAAGACAGCTATAGTTTTTACTAAATTTCATGGTGGATGTGACGGAAGATATCACACTGAATCGCACACACATTATCTATGAATCACATCTACGTCATGTCATCACAAG
Source organism: Ctenopoma kingsleyae (assembly GCA_032353495.1). NCBI lineage: Eukaryota > Metazoa > Chordata > Actinopteri > Anabantiformes > Anabantidae > Ctenopoma > Ctenopoma kingsleyae. The sequence goes on along the minus strand of JAUBNQ010000027.1, from coordinate 8,069,811 downwards.
ATGTCAGGACATGAGAGGAGGATTGGTCAACACTCTGTTGCAGACATTGTGTGGGCATCGTGGGAGAGGATGGAGGGGTAGAGCTTTGTTTCGTGGTAATGGACTGTAAAAGTGGGCTCCATTGTTGGAGGAGTGCAGGAAATTGGTGCAGTCACTATGGAGGCAATAATAAGGACTGGCATTAGAGGTGCAATTAAGTAATCTTTGATTACTGACATGTCATAGCATGTGCTGGTGAGATCAGATGAAGTGTCAGAATGTGTCATGGAGCTTAAAAATAACACATATACCTTACATCCTGTTTCAGCTCTGTAAAGTGGTGTGCGTGGTTGTGGGTTTGAGGACTCCAGATCAGCCACAGGGGAGCAGTGAGCTAGAGCTCCTTGCATTGTAGTTTCTGATATGCATCTGACACTGCCTGGGCTGGACATTTCCTCCTCTGCCCTTAGGGTCAAGACAGGGTGGGAAGGCTGGAAACACACGCACACACACACACATACACACACACACAGACATAGACTCTGTTTGTCTTCCACTACTTCTCATTCTGACCATATATGGTTGCTGCCACGTCCTGTATGCAAGGCTTTCAGTCCTCAGCAAACAGGAAGTGAATGTCACCACAAAAGACTAAGCAATGTACGTTGGACCAACCGTATTTCTGTGCACACACGCATGCACTCATATGCTTACTTCAGTTTATGTGCAAGAAATAATTTATTATTTCAGCTCAGGAGTTCCTAACTTATAGTTTGCTGACTAGGTATGCCATGCTGTGCAAAAACGGGAAAGTACAGTACTGCAGAAATGCTGTGGCACGTCCACCTCATCCACATACTGTATACAGTATGTAACCAGACTGGTCAATCAGGCAATATATAACAATACACCAGTACCACAATTACAAACAAGGCTTGAGGAAATTTTGATTTTATTCTAAATTGTTTATGTTGTTCAATGTGTTTATGTTGAAAAACATTACTCTCCCCTGATAGATTGGTACCAGCTATAAATGTCACAGCCAAGTTTATTATTTTATCAGCAGGTTTGTCCTCTGTAGTGATAAACATAGCTAACCTCATAGCAGTGAAATGGCAGTAGACTGATTATAGTAGAACAGGTTTAATTTCATTAAAAGACAAACACATTTCAATTCACATTTTCCTCTTACTGCTACAAAGTGTTTTATTGGGCCAATACATAGCTCATTAAAACTCAGAACTATTTGTCAAGCCACACAGAAGGCACTGATGCAAAAAATGCTATTGGTGAAACAATTTGTGATTTTGATTTTTTTCTTCTGTTGTCTGTTCTCCAGGTTCTCTACAGGGAGGATTTTGAGAAGAATAAAGGGAAAGGTTTCAGCGTGGTCGCAGACACGCCAGAGCTGCAAAGAATTAAGAAAACGCAGGACCAAATCAGCAATGTAAGTGTCAGTGACGTAGTCACAAAAATCCCATTACACCACCATTTTCTTCCTTGTTTTTCTTTTTTGTTTGTATATTGTTGTTATTATATTGTTTTTTTTTAGACATTTCCTTTACTTCACTTCCTTAGATTGTCTCCACCTCCTCCATTTCAGGCCCCTGATTTTCACCAGATTAGCATTTGAAGTATTATAATAACTTAGCTTGTTGTTGTTGTTGTTGTTGTTGTTGTTGTGTGTGTGTGTGTGTTTTGTTTTTGTTTTTTTAAGATATTTCATCCTTCCACTTTGTCATTGACACCAGGAAATTCCAGGTTTCTTCTGCTCACTCAGCTCCTGTTATTGATTTGCCATTTTTCTGTAAATACAGAACAGCGATGTAGAAATGAATGCAGTGTTCACCTCGTGTCCTCTGTCTGCTTAAGACGACAGTAAAGGCCTTTATTTTCACGTGAAACATACTTGCACACAAAACATATGTCATTACACATAGCCTGCCCTGCACCAGCCTTGCTAATGGCATAATTAGTGTGGATGGTGATGGGTAATTACTGCTTTCATGTGATGAAAGATCTTGCATGTTGAGATCAAGGGAGACACAGAAGGATACACATATATTGCATGTATTTATGGATGCACACACACAAGCCACATGAAGATAAGTGCAATATGGCTTGTTAGATTCAGATGCATCGTGAAGTGTTTTTAGTCAGACTGATAAACAAGACATCTGTTTGCAATCAGCGCGTCATTCAGAGCCAATCATAAGGAAACTACTCCAGATGAATGCTACAAATCCTCTCTTTTGTTCTTTTCCTTGGACACTGAGAAACAAACCAGTTTACTCTGCGCCCTCGCCAGAATGTCAGCAATGTGCCTTTTATTCACTTCTAGTTTAGACATGTCTTGTCACAGCAGCAAAGACTGAGGAAAAAATCTGATTCAGCTTGGTCACTTCCTGATAAAAAATAAAAAGAAAGCCATCTGTTCAACCTGCACCTTCTAAACAAACCAAAATAATCTCTCTCTCACACTCTCACTTAGCATATTGCCCTTGAGAACAGCCACTGTGTTCTTTCAGTCACTTGTTTCACTGTCTTTCCACAAACACTCCGTCATCCCATCCAGTCTGTGAATATACTCCTCACTAATGCTGCCAGCACAGTGGGCTCTTTGAACGCGGGTGTAAGCTGGGACAGAATCGGGATTGTAAACTTGATAGAGGCACTATGAGTCAGTCTGTTATCAGCCTGGTTTTAAGGCGTGCGGGTTATTTAGTGCAGTCACTCAGTTTCAGTTTCATCAGTGCAGTCCTGTTTTATGTTGTATCTCTGAATGCTGCCTTTGTCACACCGGATGAAGAGCTCATAGGTTGATCATGGATTATTTCAGCTACACCTCACTTCATGATTTACAAGTTTAACTGAATGTTCAGTTACATTTTAAATTGTAGTAATACAAATTACATATTATGGTTAAATCTTTCTTTTTTTGTGTATGGTCATGTGACCCCTCCCTCCATTTCTCCTCTTGTCTGCATTTTCTCCTGAATCTAGCTGGCTCATTCTCACCCCAAGCGTTCAAGCTTCTAGCTACTTCCCTTTTTTTCACTTCACCTGCTCTTCCTTATGTGTCAGCGATAGTCTGAGCACACACTACGTCTGGCCGCTGAGATGTCATTTCCTCTCAGCGTCAAGCTGCTTCCCGAGGCTTTGCTGCACATAGTGCGCCCCACCTATTGCCACAAACACAGGTCTGCTGAAGAGCAAGTGGGAGACCTCTGGTGTGTAAAAGATGAACTGCAAGTTGTGACAGCTTCCCAAAAGGAAATAATCTTGCATATACAGTATGTTTCAACTGCAGCTATTTCATGAAAGCTTGTTGGTATATGGTCAAGCACCGAATTAATTATAGGCCTAACCTGATGCCTGCTGGTTTTCATTGATATCTTTCATTTTTGGTCAGTATCACTATGAAAAAGGTATAAATTGCACTCTGTGTGCTTTTAAAAAGGTCTTATAAAGTCCTTACTCTTTTTTTTTTTTTTGTCTTTCCCAGATTAAGTATCACGAGGAGTTTGAGAAGAAGAAGGTGGGAAGTGATGCCCCACAAAAGCCAAGCAGCCCCAGTCCAGGTAATTAAAAAGCACACACTAGACTCTTACTGGTGTATAAAATTACTTGTCGCTCAGTCAGTATTCATCTTTGTTAGCAAAGAGAAGTAGCAGCAGCAGTAAAAAGTGAAAATTGTATAACTTGAATGGATCAGTTCCTCCCAAATCAAATTAACCAAATAAATACCCAATAAACAAAACCTAAATTATGTGTGTGACTGAATAGCATTAATGAAAGTAGGAAAATTAGCATAATTTGTGATTTGGATTACTTAAATAGGCCTAATTATTAGGCATTTTATCAGTACAATAAATATTGCATCTGTATTTTTCTTTAAGCTATTTGCCTTGTCTGTGTTTGGCTCTATCCTTGCTTTAGGCTGTATGAGCTCACCAGACTGGGAGTTTCCAATTCACACCACCCAGGGTTGTTCAATATTTTCCTCCTCCTCTGCATTTCACCCATAAAACTATGAATAGCTGAATTTCTCCAGAAATTCCTCAAAAATGTCTGTATTTCACAGCAAGTTCTGACACATTCCTGGGGATCATAAGGCTATGTAGTATGCTGAGTCCAGCTGCCCAGCGTCATGTTTACAAGTCCCGCTTCTCTTGATTGTATATCACACGCCCCCTCTCTCCCTCCCCACATTTCCTGCCTGCCTCTTCACTGATCACTATCACATACTGTCCCCAAAAAATCTTAAAAGGAAAGTATTACTGATATTGCTTTATTTGATTTTAAATTGTTACACCCATTGAAAAAGACAGTACTCCACTCTGGATGATGTCAGTCTTAGCTCAAGCAAGGACCTAGCAACTTTGAAGTAATAAATATAAACATGTCAAAACATAACTTTAAGAGGCAAATTCTGTATTTGACTGTATGCATATGAATGACCCTGAATGAATGAGCCTCGTTTACATTTGTTCACAAAAAGGCAGTGTTCTGTAGGTTGTGCAACAGGGAAATCAACCATTGGTTGCATGTCTTAACTTGCTGTGCTTTTGAATTCCTCACAAAAGAGGTCATGCAGACATTCAGGCAGGAGTAAATACACCTGGTATTAACAAGAATTTACAAAAAGCATTAAAAGTGTAAATCTCCTGCAGATTGCAAGATTAAAGCTTGCAATGCAATGCAGTACATTTCCTAGTGACAATTAGAAAATATGTTTGCGGCTCAATAATTGGTCCTCCACACCTCTCTCTGTTTTATCATCAGCGTACCAGCCCTCTGCAGGCTCTCAGAACCAGTACCACTTTGAGGCTGCTCCTGAACCAGCGCGCCAGGCAGCTGCCGGTCCACCTCCCAGTGCTGGTGTAGGTCCTCCTTTGGTCACAAAGTGTCACAAGATATTGTTGTATAGTGCTAAATATTGCACAACTGAACACATAAGCTGATTGATCAATCTGCAACTTTTTCAATAATTGTTTTTTTTTTTTTTTTTTTTCATTTTTGCGTATTGAACTGTTGGTTGGACAAATAAAACATTTGTTATTCTTTTACATTTTACATTTTTCTGCCTTTTTGTAGAGAGAAATACAGACTATTATTAAATTACAGACACATGTTGTGCTGTGGTTATTTTAGTGACTTTTTTTTTTGTTTTGGCGTGTGTAAAAAGTTGATTAGGAAACACGCATTCATGACTTTTGGACACAGTAACTGTGGCAGCTGTTCTGGGAACTGACTGAGCTCTTTCTTGTTATCCACAGAAGCGGTACAGGGCAGTGTATGACTATTCTGCTGCTGATGAGGACGAGGTGTCCTTCATGGACGGAGATGTGATCGTAGATGTGCAGCAGATTGACGAGGGTTGGATGTACGGCCGCGTGGAGCGCACCGGCCAGCAGGGCATGCTGCCTGCCAACTACGTGGAGGCCATCTGAATGAGTGGGAAAGAAAAGGAAAGAGAGGAAAAAAAAGGAGGAGGAGGTAGAGAAAGGGAGGGAAAGACATAAAGGAAAAGCCCAGTGCCATCTCATCTCACCTCTAGCCACTTTCTCTTGATTTTGCTCTTGTTCCCTCATCTGTCCTGTGAGACCCTGAACTCACCTCTCCTTCAGCATTCTAGCTCTGCTCTCACTGTCTGTCCTTCTTTTTCTGTCCGTCTGTCTGTGCTGATGTCCATCTCTGTTTGGATGTTCATCATCTGCTTTATCTTTTTTTCTCCGCCCAATCCTGGCTACACTGTCGTGCTGTCACAAGTGGAAATTGAAAGTCTTAAAAGATAAACTCACAGTTCATCGCAGTATGTCAGGGGTCATACAATGTCACACAGCTCCATCCTAGCTATAGCACTTAACAATCCTGACTCAACATGGTGCAAAAACAAAGAAGAAAAAAATTTAATAAAATGAAAAAAAGACCCATGTCATTTAACATAGCTGCATACATCATTTTGTGGAGGAAAAAAGTTTGAAGTGTGAGTGGTGTGGCATGTTCAGAGGTCTATTTTTGTTCTTTAATTTTGCAGCATGTTCTTGGCCAGACTGGATACGCAGTGCAGAATCTCAGTCAGAACTAAGCTTGAATACTCTTGACTTGTGTACATTCCTTTAACCTCTAACTCTCTTGCACCAATCCGCCACTTATCAGTCTTAACAGAGAGGTTTTTAATATATTTATAGACAGACACACATCTCAAACATTGTGTGTTCAAGTAGGCACCTTCGTGTTCTGCACTGCATTCAAAGAAACGTGTAACTGGAATCATAGCCTAACTGAAGAGCACCTCCTGATGTTGCCTTTCTTGGGTGTGTCAGATACAGGAGTGATCAGGGACTAGTTAGGGGACATTATCAGTGCATCTTTTGCAGCCTCACTGAGTACATCAGCTCATTTGGTGTAGATAAACAGTTTACACGCTCTTATTCCTGTTTTTGCAGCCTAAATGCCTTCAGTCCTGAGAGAAACACAAAGCTATAGTGATAAAGGTTTGGAGAAGGTAGATGGAGAAATCATGCCCTTCTTTTTCTACAAAATCACTATCAAAGAAAACACATTTATAAAAGAGGAGGCCAAGCACAAAATAATTAATATTCCACTGTTTTTGTGAGTGAACATTCCTGTTTTTTTCCATTGAATGATTGAGAAATTGTTGGCTTTGGTAAATTTTGTCTTTTTTCTCATGGTGTTCTTGATTTGCCTTTTCTTGTTATTGTTATATACTTATTTTCAAAAGAAGAAAGAAATTAATTGAGCTTTGTGCAGTGGCAGTATTAGATAAGTTCTGAAATAGATTACTCAGCCTGCAGTTTCAGGTCAGAACAGTGCCGGCAGATTGTCTGAGAAATCAGCAGAGTGTGAACATGTTCAAACTCGTTTCTGACCCGTGCGTGTCTCTATTATTCTGCAGCTTCTAAACAACAGTAATGTTATAGAACGCCATTTAAAATGCATATATAAACAAGTTTTATTCTATGCTTTGGTCTTTAAAACATTCATAAAGGCCTTTTTGGTGCATCTTGCAGATGAGTCTCAAAATTGTCAACTATTTTTGATATTTGACTTTTGAGTCAAACATTTTCTGGTTGGTTGTAGCTGCTAAAGTGTAAAAGTCAGTTCAAAAATACAAAATGCTGTGTCAGTCTGTATTTCTGTGAGAACATAATCAGACTCATCAAAAGTGATATCTGACCATCTCTGTGTAAATAAATAACCCAATTGGCCCCTGCCCATACACACCTCTTCCCCTTTTTCTTACTGTTTCATTCTCCTGTGTGATTCACTGTGACCGTCACAGACATGAGCGATCAGGGCGGTGCATTTTTAGGTGGGTTGGGGGACTGACAAATTTTCAGCTTTATTAAAAAAAATAAAAAGAAACAAGGCTCTCACTATGTAGCTAGATGCCATTGTACAATTGTATATGTATCATAAAGGTAAGTTAGGGAAAATGTTTTTACAGGTCATGGTGCTCTAGGAAGTGACTTGCCTGCAAATAAGTGAATCATATTTTTGGGGGGGAATGCGACAGAGGGCGAAGTGACATGATTTGAAAAGTTGACTCATGGAAAAATCCAGTGTGTTGCAAGTTGCCAGTTGTTAAACTTAATCAAATTTAGCAACTTTGCAGTGTGATAAATTGCGACGGTGCTGATGAAAATGCTCACTGAATCGGAAAAAAAGACATTTCAGACTGGGTTATGTGTTGCCAAACGACATAAATGAACCCACTGTACAACATGTATGCCTGTATTTTACATTGACCTCTATTTGACAACAGGAAAAGTGTATTTGCAAAGCAGATGCTAGATTGGAAAGCTGTTTTTAGAGCTCACTGTTGTGTGTATCTCATGGGTAAACTGATGAGTTTGTTTGGCTTGAAGTGAAGTGATGATTGTTGTTCCTGGCTTATAATGGTGTTTGCTCAGTTTTAATTTAATAACAAAGATACTCACACTGGTAGCCTCTGTTACTCTCGGATTACATCCAATCCAAACTTTCTTCCGTCTCGAGGTTGTGATGTTGTCGTAAGACTGGATGAAATGATGAAAATCTGGCTAAAGACACCCAGTGTTCATTTAAATGTGGCTCAGGATGGATTTGTTGAGGCAAAGTGAAATTTGAGCATGTGATGATACAAGTGTGCAGAGCTGAGTGTGACAGAAGGCAGCGATCTGATGCTCTCAATCTCCTAGGCCGTGAGGCAGGGCAAGTTGTTTGTCTGACCTGGATATTAGTCAGGAGTTAACCTCTTTGCGCCAAATACTGCTTTTCTGCTCTGGCATCGCTCATCTACTGAACTGTAACGTCATATCATAACCCTGTTTCCATTCAGTTTCTGTCTAGTAACCTGTCCACCCGTCTGCTGAGATCCCTCTTTCCTTCAGCCTTCATCGTAGGCTACCGTGCTTCTGATGAATCATCTCCTGCTTCTATGATACTGGTTATATACTGTAGACTTTGCAGAGTGAAATCATGTAATCCACAATCGCAGGTTTAGCATTCAGACCAGTTTTGTGCATTCCATCTTAAATTGTTTTGTTTTTGATATAATTTTGTTGTTTTTTTAAATAAAAAAATAAAGATACCATATGCATATTGACATACACGTGTATTCAAAACTCACTCTGAATACATATTCATAATTAAGGACCTGTTGCCCTGTTACAGCACTTCAAATTGTACTTATGATTCTGCAGATTCAATAAAATGTCATTTTTCTCAGACTGTTGCGTGTGCTGTGTCTTTTCCAGCAGAATAGTGGTCCAGGTATAAAGCTCTTCACATCATTGCCAGATTTGCCTCCAACATCCTGTTCATTGTGCCTGTACCCCATCACCTACAGATTTCCATCATGATATGCTTAGATATTAGTAAACTAACAAATGCAGTTCATAATTAACCATATGTGTACAATATGTAGAAACTGAAATAAGTCTTACAATTATATTTTGGAAGCAATATAAAATGGTCATACTGCAGCAACCATTTCTATTAATAGTGTAGTTTAGCGGTGTAAACTGCCTGACTGATGTATTTAATCAAGTCACTAAATTAGGGTGTAATAAGTTGGGTACCTGACACAAAAGAAATGTACTGTGTTCTGTAAAATGTATGCATTTAATCTATTTGGAGAGTGTGTATTCATACAAGATTTTCATCACTTGGAAAACTTGCTAGGTCCACAAAGCTCTAATTAATGCAGTGTAATGTAACAGTCCTGAAATTCATACCACCTTCAAGAGGGGCATAATTACGTTGTTGAACAGCATTTAAACAGTGTTTCTCTCATTGATTTAAATAGGACAGTTACCCCCCACTAAATGTGAAACAACTCAACAGCACCACAAACTACATCCTGTGAGCTAATGGGGAATTTTTACCTGTAGTTCAGCCTGTCAGGTTACACTAGTTTTGTGTCACCTTCAGCAGGAACATGTTTTTGATAGGTGGTATGCCTTTGCCTTTGGAAAATGGAGTGATCTTTCAACTTGCTTCCTGTGGTTTTAATTGTTGGAGCATGTGAATGTTAATATATGCCCTTCTCCTTCCCTATTATAAAATAACTCTGTTTTGATCTGAAAAATTCCTCCAGATGATGTCATCTGGTTGCTCATTCTAGGGAGGTTGTAGGTTTGCTTATCTTCCTCCAAATGACATCATCTCAACTGAAAATCTCCTCCAGATGATGTCCATCATCTAAAGAGGCTATTTTAAACAGCGGGGGCATGGGGGCATTTTAATACCATTCATATGCGCTACCCAAGTTATTTCAATAATGGTGAATTTTTGACTAAATTAAAACAAGTAATACGTAATATGTGTTATCACTATTGTGAATAATAATGACAATCTTGACACGTAAATTGACAGCAGACTGTGAAGCTATAAAGGAACAAAAACTGGACAACACACTGCTTCCTGTTTTGGAGCAGGAGGAGGGAGGGTCGAGACGATTGTTAACCCGTCAGCGCCCGAAAGGTTCCGATCTTTGCCGAGCTCCCGCACCGCCGGCAGTACCGCCGCTGTTAGCGCTGCTGCGTGCCCTCCTCGCATCTGCACCGTCTCCGGCAGTATTTCCGTCATGGTGGACATTTTAGTTTTGATGTTTTTTGCCATCGTGGGCCTCGTCTTCCTCTCGTACATCATCTACATGCTGTGACGATGATGTGTCTCACCTCACCGACACAGGCGCTCGGCGCACGGCACGCACGGGACGTGTGTTTGTCCTCCCGTGCATCACTGGTTTCCATCATGGACAATGGTAACGAAGCGTTTCATCACATCTAATGAATGTGAAAATCTGCTTAGCCTACACTATTAAGCGAATATGTTGCATGATGTGGTAGCAGTGGTAGAAAATTACACAGAGGATACACGTGAAATATTCCTTAAAAAGGCCCCTAACTGTACTATGGCCTATAGACTTTTTTTTTATTGGAGTGTTAAATTATAGCCTACTGCTGCAGCCGAAGGAGCTAATAAGAAATTGCTTTATTGTTCAATGATAAACTGCAGATGTTTGAGGCCAACTGTCATCTGCTTCAGAGAGACGAGCCGAGGCTGGGCGGTGATGGTTTCCTGTTGGACCTCTCGTGTGCGATGTGAGGAGCGATCCAGCGGAGAGGAAACACTGATGGAGAAGAAGTGGAAGCCAAAGCGTTTTCTGTCCCTCTGTCTCCCACCTGCAGTCTCATCGTTTCCAGCTCCCCAGTCCAGTTGAGTCAGTCCAATCTGGCCAGGATCCTCTGACAAAATCTCACCCCAATAGCCCCCACTTATCTGCAATCAATCTAACCAGTGTATTTTTTATTTTTTTGTCAAGCCTGTGCATGTTGCTCTGCAGAGAAGGGGAAATATTACCTCAAGTCCAGCAAATCTATAGACTGAGGGATGCACAATGGCTTGAGTGTAACACAGATGTTTTTATATTACTGTGTGAGCTAATTATTGGTTCCAGGTAGGATGTGTAGTGTTCGCTTTTACAGTATCATAATTATGATGCCAAATGTGGTCGACCTCTCTGTACTTGAGATTTGTTTTGGCAACTTTGTCCTTCATCAAACAACCAGAGAGCTTTAAGTCTTTTCATGTTCCTGTTGTCAGACATGCCTCGGTTAGCTCAGCCTTGATGTCAGTGTTAATATCACTTTATTCACGTGTTGGCAATTTGTTCTCCTTCTCACCGTAATCAAGACAATACAGTAAGTGTTCAGTGTTTTCTTGCCACTGTAATGGAAGTTGCACCGTATCAGTAAACAAGATGTTTATACTGTATGTTTTACACATATATGTATGATGTTCTGTTTATTCATGCACTGACGCTGACAGCAAGTCACACAATTTGTGAAATAAAGATGATTTCAGTAAAACACAGTTTTCTTTAGTTAAATGTGCAAGTGACTGCATTCCTCTTACATTTCTCTTTTATTCACAGCAAACACTGACAAAGGTCCATAGCTGGAGTCAAACCAGGCACAATTTTAACCACCAGGCCTCCACAAATATTTGTTTTGAAACAAGCGTTTATTTTAGGTGGGACTGAGACTATAATGATTTTTTGGCAAAGTCTTTCATAACAGTTATTCTATATTTGTAAAGAGAGAAAAAATGTGCAGCCAGAAAGTTATTACTGTTGTATGCAATATATAGTCATAGACCTTGAGGGAGTACAGATGGTCTGAGATGAAATAAGGACTATGTTTGTCACATTAACATCCCCCCCTCCTCTGCCCACTAAGTAGATTGTAATGCAGTTGTCTCTATAATCACAACAAATGTGCCTACAGAGCAAATAATCTCATCAAACCGTGTCTGGTCTAAGGCATGTTTGTGAACCAGTTGTGATACCATGGATGAGTTTGAGGGTTTAACAATTTAGCATATTAACAACAATATTTATTCTGCCAAAGTGTTCTTGAGCAGTTAATTTTCTCCAGCTGCGCTCTAATGATAAGTTTATAAGTAGCTAACCTTGACTGCTGACCTCTCTCTGAAGGTATTAATATTAGTATATTATCTACCATTCTTGTATTTCAGGCACCTTTTAGTTGACGTCAACTGATTATGATCACATTACTTATTGTCAGGTGTAATGTTTTGAGTCAAAAACATATCCTGAATATTAATCTGTCTCCTAATGACATAATATTGTTTAGACTGAAGCACTGTCAGGTATGACATGCTGACTTGGTGTAAGCAGCCATCATTGTGCTACGTGTGGTCCTGCAGATGGTGCTGTTTACCTACAGTCATTTGTAGTGAATAAGGCGTTGGCAGCGTATCCATGACGTAAATTCAGCTCTGTCCAGATGTTTGGAAGAACACGTTGCTTGCGACAGGATGACAACAGTGTGATTTCAATTTAAGAGTCACAGTTGATGTAAAACAACAGGCTTGCTATGTTTGAAGTGCTTGAATGCACAAATAAATGAATGACTATGTTTTATATATGTTTCTGTTTTCATAGCAATACTTAATGTATTCTTGTTCCACTGTTTACTGGAAGAGGGTATATTTTGAAAATTACATTTTCCACTAAATCACATAAAGATCAATGTTATTAGGTAGGTTGAGTTAGTTGTATGTAGGTTTTAGTCATTTTGAGGATTTTATAGAACCCTGTTTAGTAGTTTTAACCTTTTAAAAGTCCTACAGGTGAAATTTGAAATATTTTGCAAATGTTTTCTTGGAGTGTGAGCATAATGATAAGATTGCTACCACTGTCCTGTCTAATTGCCAGTTAGCTTATCTTAGCATTAAGTGTGGAAATCACAGAAACTAACTCTGGTTTCAACCCCTAAAACTAAATAGTTTTTTTTATATTTTGCTTTTTGAACAGGTTAAACAAAAAAGATATAAATTGTTAATTTGTGAGCTTTAGCTTTTCATCTTTATGCAAAGCTAACCGGCTGCTAGCTGCAGCCTTATAATTAACAGACAGACACAATACGTGAGACCAAAAAGTTGATCTGTTACTTTAAAGTCACTTTGTGTGTTCCTCACAGTATCAGCCCCTCTACCTACCTACCAACCACTTAGCTAAAGTTTCTCCCACATGTGTGCACACAGACCCGCTCTCTGAAATAATCTGAATTCCTCTGCAGATAGTATAATCTACCACCCTCACCATTACAATACACCCACTGTTCTGAGAGCACACACACACACACACACACACACACACATATCACTTCAGACTGCATCTTTGGCACGACCAGATCAAATGACACTGCAGCACTCCACAGCAGTGGGTGTTCATTTGGGTAAGAAAAGACGGGGATGCGTTGAAGCTGGTCTGTAGAAAGTAGGGCACAGCTTGTTTTGTTGTTTGTTGCTCTGCATGTTGTATGACTTTGTTAGACCTGCATTCCTGACCACCCCACCCTCTTCACTCACAGGCCTGTCACACTGCTTCTAGCTACCATATCAGATCATGTCACAGCAATGTTCTGTGTCCATTGAATCAAAATAAGCCGGAACAGGTGCTCTTTTGTTTTTCGACTGCAGAGGCCTTCAGTATCCCCTGGAGCTGTATTCTTGGGCAGATGCAGTAACAATGTTTGTGATATATTTAAAAGGAAAAATCCACCCTTAGCATTCTCTGGCCCTCCCACAACTGTTGATAGCAAGCCTCATTTTTATGAGTATAGTTTTTGTATTTCCCTTATAGCGTTGGATCATGGACAAAATGCACACAATGTGACTTCACTGCCAGATGTTTCAAGTGCAGATTGTGATACCTGAAAAATGTCAGATATGTAAAACATAAACAATGAACATCGGGTGTTTGCAGGTCCACACAAATCAAATCTGTAAACATTTAACAGTCATAAAGGAAGAAATCCACTGTAAAAAAGGTGCACAGTGGTTTCTTCACTGGCAGTAGCCTCAATAAACCAAAATGTTAGATATAATTATTCAAATAAGGTGGGTTTTTTATTTTTTATTTCTGCACACATCTCTTTAAGGAACCTTTTCTGAGAAATATAAATCAGCATGTGAGTAGACAACATCAGCAAAATAATTCCTGGATTACAATTGACAGTATACAGTAGGTTGAATATCCCAGTGTGTGTGTTCTTTCTTAACACTGCTACTGCACAATGTGACCCTTGATGCGTGCTGCTAGTTTGTAATACCATCTCCCCCCTGTGGCACCTGTAACCTTGTGTAACCTTTTCTGGAATGCCAAAGAGATGGAATTAGAGGGGGTGGAGAGGACAGAAACAGAGCAAATAAAGAAAAAGGCGGCAATGAAAAAAAGTGAAAGAGAGCAAGAGAGAGGGAGGGAAGAGGGGGTGCCTCTGTGCTTAGCCATGGCCTTCAGCTGTGGAGTTCCTGTTGTTGTGGAGTGGGAGTTTCCCTCTGTGAGGGACAAGAGGAAAACGACAGAGGATGTCTTTTCCTGGCTGACTAAGAATGCCCGGGCCTCGAGGTCTTTCCTCTTCTCGTGTGTGTTTTCACAGACATTTATATGTCAGTGTTAGTTTGTGTTAATGACATGAACTCCCGTCCTTCACTTTCACTCTAGATGTCAGCCTCTGATGACACTGAGAAACAAGCGTGGGGGGAAAAATTCCTCCAGGGGACACAGGGACATCTGCTTTTTAACATGCAGTCCACCCTCACTGCAGATTGGACTACACCTCCCAACATGCTCCCCCCACAATAGGGGGCGGAGTACAAAAATCCTGCCAGCCAATGGCTTTGTATCTGGGGAGCTGTGGTTGGTGTGTTGCACAGCAGCTGTTGTCAATGGCAACAGAGGTTTTCAGGGAAGCATGAGTTGGACAGCTGGTACAGGGTCCCTCAGTCCTCTTTCGGCAGTCACATGGTCCCTTTTGCAGCCAATCTCAGCCCTCTGCCCTCCTCTCTTGCTCGCTCCTTCTCTCTCATTTGCTCGCTCTGGCTCTTTTTGGCTGCAGTAGGAGGGGGAGGGGAGATAGAAAGAGAGGAGGGAAGTGGAGAGGGAGGGAGGGGAGGCGAGGCAAAGGGCCAGCCTATACAGGGAACGAGTGAAAGAGCTTGAGAACGAAAACGGAGAGCGGGAGTCTCTTCCCTCTGTGTGGATATCAAGGAGATAGGTGAGGATCCCACGCCCGCCCTGTTTACCCTCCAGCCTCTACCCAGAGCAGCAAGAGAAGACACAGAAAAGGACAAGAAATTAGTGTTTGAATGGATGTATGAGACTGTCACACTCAAAGACACAAGAGGAGACAGAACCATGCCTCTGCGGAGCAGTGCAGCACCAACAGTCGGCTGCCAGGCTGCCTCGCCTGTGTGAGAAGAGCAGGACTGGATTGCTTTTGGGAATACACAACAAGGAAAAGAAAAGAAACAAGGGAGGCAGCCGGTGATCTCGTGCCATGACTGGGAACAGGAGCAGGGAGGAGGCTTGCTGAAATCATGGACCAGGTGAGGATGCAGAGGAGGAGAGGAGACAAGGGGAGGGACTGAAGGGGAAGTGAAGGGGACCACCACCTTTAATGCGTTATCCACATCTAGCTGACACAAAACACACAGAGCAGCAGCAGCACCAGCACCCGGCGCATATGTAACATCCATCACCAGTCTTTTCATTCCCTCAAGGCAAAAACAAACAGCACAGCATGTCTCTTATCATACAGTACATTTTCACCTCTTCCCCCTATGAGCTAGGTTTCACTCTGGGTGAGGAGGGGAAGCAGCAGAGGTGCTGCCATCAAACAGCCACCAGCAAGTGCCAGGCCTCTGGAGAGATGACACAGCTCAAAACGTCACCAGCTTATCTTTGATTGTGGGCACTGGATCAACAATTGGTAGAGGAGGGAAAGAAAAGCATAAAAAGAGGGGTGTGGCTGAGTTTTGCGGGTTAACAGGCATCCTCAGTCATAATCCGTCCTAACATGTCATGCAACAACTCACACTCTCACCCAGAGTCAGTCACAATGGAGTCGGGATATCGTGCAACAGGGTTCACATCCAAAGTTGTACGTGTGTGTGTGTGTGTGTGTGTGTGTGTTCATTCACAGACGCCCAGGTGAGTGGCTGCACTGCTTTGTGACATTGTGTACTCACGTCTTTGCAGTGAATGTCATCCACACCTTTATTTTTTTACTCTGAGAGAACCAGGAGAACATCTGTTTGTGCCTGATATGTGGTGAAATTCCCTCTCTTGCTCTGTAAGCATCCACAGAAACAGATTGTGTTTAGGAGTGTTTTGAAATATTTGGTCTGTTTTTAAACAAGGGCTGATTGCTGCTGCTGATATTAGGTTTTACATCCAGGCTGAAGGCAACCAGCTGCTGGCAGTTGAGCGTGTGATGGATGGTTTAGTGTTCAGAGACACCATGCTCATCTCCACTCCGTTGCCCTAAATGCACTGCCAGTGTGTGTCCCGCTCATTGATTACCTCATCCTATGCTCCCTCCATCCCTCCCTCCCTCCCTCTGTCTCCTCTGTTGTGCTGTGTCCTCTTCTCTCCTGAGGTGGAAGTGGTGTATGGGTGTATGGATGACACACCCCAACCCAGCCCTTCCTTTGGGTGAATTATGCATGTTGTCCATAGGAGAACATCTCATGTCTGTGTCCGCCTGATCAGGTCAGGGTGATGTTAGCCCCCTAATTTAGTAGAGATGATGTCATCACTTCTTCTGGCCAGACTGTGTGTGTGTGTGTGTGTGTGGCCTATGTATGTAAGAAGGAAGGATTCATGCCATGTTTGCTCTTGTTTGTGTATTGTTTATCGCTGAACTTTATTTCCTTCAGGCAATAACCCACAGCATACATTGTGTTGAAGGACATGTGAATGCCACATGGACACTGCCATTCAAAAGTTTGAGATCACGGAGAAATTTTATTATTTTTGAAAGACAATGAGATTTGTTATCATTCAACATTGTTAATGTTGTAGCTGGAAACAACTGTATTTACCAGAATATATTCCAATGTTTATCAGTTTAAACGACAACTGATCAGCAAAAAAACAATTGCAATTATGCTAGTTTTCATGGAAAACATGGACATTTCTAAGTGACTCCATACTTTTGAAACGTAGTGTTTAGGTCTTGGCCTCAGTGTTATGCACACACACACACATGCGTTCAGTATCAGATCACATTCTGTACCACAAAGAACAAGAATGGTGTAGCTTACAGTAGAAAACGGCTCACAGGACAGGAATCAAAAACTATTTATAAAACTGCGCAGTGTTGCGAAAATGCTGACTCTGCGTTGCATCGGTGCACTGCTAAGGCTGGGTCAGTGTCATTTTAATTTGATTGTAATGTAACAGTATTGTTATATAACAGCCAAATATGATTATAGTACTTCCTGTTCATCACATGACCATGTATTATTGTCATTTAGCAATGTGGCTGTGAAACTTTATCTCCTCTTGTGTTTCCTGCTTTAGGCCTCTTCACATGTTTACACTGAAGTGGCCTCTTCAGCCTGGTGTTTATAGATGATTGGATATACAGAATATATCTGAGAAAGCTCTACTGTCATTTGGCAGCGCACACATGCAGGAACATTGGCTGCTTGAATGTAAACAGGCTTATATTGTTTACTATGACCGGAAAGACTTCAGAGTTTACAGGACATCACCATGCATCATTTGTGTTCCTCTTTGTCCCCTTTGTTTTCATTTCTTTCATAGCTCTCTGTGCAAGGACACACACATGTTCAAACACACTAGTACAGTAATAAAGAGGACAGTAGTTCAGTGAGGAACAGTGAAAGGCTCTTTGTCTCAGTCGATCCGCGCTGCATCTAAGTAACGCTACGCACATGATGCTACTCATCCTCGCTTAAGTTGTCCAAGTTTATAAAAGACTGAAAGATTGACACCAGGCCAGTTGTTGTTGTACAACACTTGCCTGAGGATGATTAAAGTGCCATACTCACTACTAATCAGTTTGGGTCATTACGCCCGATCAATAGTCATTAAGGCAGACTAGGGCATGGTTGTGGTGACTGCAACCTTGTGAAGATGGACTTGTTTGACCACATCCATCAGATAAAAATAAGTGGTTTTCTTTGCTGGAGCAACCGGAAAGCCATCAGGAAAAGATGCGCAGTAAAAGATCAGTAAAAGTGTCAATTATTATTGTATGTATTATTATTAACAAATGTGCAACAAATGTGTAACTTTGAGAGATAATATTTTTCTGATGTTTTACTGTACGTAGACAAGCTTAAAGCGTGTCACAACAGAAGAGGGAATCCCTGATACTTCCTAATGAGCCTCGGTGATGTGGACAGAGCTGACGCTGTTGTGTTTATTCTGCTGTCTGAACATGACTCCCTAGAGGCTCTATTTGGGCGGCACGGTGACACATGTCTAACTGTAATATGTGTATATGCGTGTGTGTGTGTGTCTCAGTCCCCACGGCACTCAGACAAAGTTGTCTAGCAAATAGTTTTGTCTGTTTCCCATAGATGTGACTGAAATGGAATGTAGTCAAAATTATCTCAGGGCGAAGCAGCCATTGAGGGAGATATTTCATGAGTGTGTGAGAGAAGAAAGGGTCTTATTAAGTTACAAACAAGATAGTGAGAGGGAATGTGAACAAGTGTGTGTGAGAGAGAGAAGGATAAAGGGAAAGAATGAGTGTGTATGTGTGCACCCCATGGTGGAACAGGTGGTATAATCTGAGGCCCCACCCATAGCACCCCAAGGTCCCCTGCCTATAGCCCTCCAATCTTTGAACTCTCAGGAATGTCTCACTCTATTGTCCTCACTGGTAGACACTGAGATTCTACTAGAGTCTAGGGGAATTAACTTTTTGTGCACATTTGCATATAAATTTAAATTAAACACACACATAAGTGTACATCAATCACCTCACCCACGCTGAGATTTGCTGCAGCTACTCTGAGCTGTTTGTCAGTTTCACAATGCAGAGAGGAGGGCAGCTACAAAGAACATTAACCACGCTATAGGAGGGAAGTTTTCTCAGCTGGTTTTGCATGTGGTGAGCAGAACATGCAGAGCTCTCCAGGGACATTTGTGGAACATGGAGCTCTGGGAGCTCTGGACTCACCCTGGCTACCGTTACAGTGTACTCTGTAGCAAATGAAGCAGCAGGCTGCAAACATGCTCGCAGAATCACCATCATCTTGACAGTCTTTCAGTTAAACTTAATTTTGTACCTTTTTATTTTTATAAAATTCATCCCCTCATCTATCTTTATTTGTATGAAACCTGTACAAATGCATCTGTCACTTCTTATTTAAAAATAAACTAACATTCATTATATTATTATTATATATTTTGGGCTATTTTGTATTTTGAAAGGTAATTCAACAAACATATCTAGAAGTAACTGTCAACTTATTATGAATTTACCTCGACTTACAGGGATGTACATGAAAGATGAAGCTGTTGCGATGTAGGTTTCAAGTTCTTAATTCAGGCTCTACTGGATTGTCAGGTGGGTAGTAACCAATCGGTACATGTCCTCAGGCAGACAATGGGCAGACTGTCCTGTGAAAGAAACTAGGACACCCATCACCAGGAAGTAAACAGCTCCTGCTCAGCTCAGGATGACAACTTTGGACCTCAGTTTCAGTGCACTTAAGTGGTGCGCAATGAGTGAATGCAGATGGCCGGTGTGGGGGGTTGTGGGTGGCGTTCTCCCACGGGTCAAAGGTCAGCCCGTGTGGTTAAAGCCCTTCCTGTTAGCAGCACTTCGCATCAGTTCAGGCCAGATCAGGCATCTGCAGGCTGATGACCCAGGATGAGAGCAGCTGAGCGGAGATAAATGGAACAAAACAGAAGGATGAGGTTTCTCAGTAGCATGAGGCGGTCATCCAATTAGGAGACGGTTTGTTGGTGGGTTGGTCCAATTTAACCTAATGGGTCAGTTTGACGTGCACATATCTCTGTTTGACATGTTTTTGACTTCACCCTCTGACCCTGACTGTTTATCTCTTGGTGTTAGTTTTCCAACCTTCTGTTCCTCTTCTTTCGTCCTTGAGTTTCGACTTCAGTGTCCCTGTGCTAAGTGAGGATGTCAGTCTGGAATGAACAGCTGTGCAGCTGATGCCTGAT
>JAUBNQ010000027.1:8032079-8049682 GCA_032353495.1 Ctenopoma kingsleyae | reverse complement strand
TGAGTTTCGACTTCAGTGTCCCTGTGCTAAGTGAGGATGTCAGTCTGGAATGAACAGCTGTGCAGCTGATGCCTGATGCTGTTTCATTACTCTGGTCATTAACGAGGCCGTCGAGATGAACTACACTGTCGGTAGTTCATAGAGGCATCGAAAATAATGAGACTGTGACATCTTTGATAAAAGAGAGTCGTTTTTAATTAATATCATCTTGTTTTCACTCACAGTGTTTTTGTGCAGTAGCTGATATTTTAAAGCTCACTCATCCAGAGCAGAACTGTTCCTCTGCTTATTGCTCACTCAGCCACCCTTTTGCCATATTTTCAGCTCATGTTACTTTAGTATCATGACCATAAATCCTGTTAAATCCCACTGACGGGGATAAAATGAAAAGCTCACCACAGAGCTGGATGCAAGGACAACTTAATTTTTCATTCCACCCTTATCCCACCTCTTTTTGCAAGTACTCGACTGAGCCCCCTTGTGGCCTCAGAACACATCTGTGGCACATTTTAAATATTTTCAGTGGGACTGAGGATTATCTATGTAGGGAGGTCTCTGCAGTGAGCAGCAAAGGAACAGATGGTCATCTTTTTACAGAATTCAACCTAGAATAAGAAGTTGTTTTTGCTGTTGACTCTGATGACAATATACATATAGTTACACAAGGAAAATATATAATTCTCCTCTTGCTTTTTGCCTTGTCACTCATTGATTACAGAAAAATAAAATATTTTAATTCTACTATATTTTAAACCCAAACTAAACTTAAATTATGTTTCTGATCTTAAATAAATCATCATATTTTCTGTGAGTGCTGACATTCCCTTTAAATTCTCTATATCCACATGTTCACCTAGTATATATTTAAAGGATTTAAAGATGATCAGTGTGAGTCTTTTGTTTACTTTGTTCTTGTCTTTGTCTGTTATTTCGATTCAGGCATGAAGTCTAACACAGAATTGTAATTTTAACAATAACGTCCAGCACATGTGAAATAAATGTTTCTTTTCACACTTGGGTTGAATTGATGGAAACTGGGACTTTTCTGAAGGTTTAAAACTCTCTCAAAGCGTTCTTCTCATGTGCCCTTGTGTCCTCCAAAAGGAGAACACCCTGCTTTAAGGCTGTGTCTAGACAAACTTATCTCTGAGTTTTAAGGACAGGGAAATGCTGGGATTAGGATATGATCCTTCTGAACATGCAGGATTGCACCTCATGCTGTATATACAGCTTTTGTTGTATCACAACTGCTCAGGAGATCTGTCACTGGCCATAGATTCCCAATTTTATATTGCTGGAAGACCCATGAATATTCAAATTAGGTCTGTGCACTGGATTATCAAATGAAACTACAGTACGTGCTTTTTGTTTTTTGACAATTAGTTAATTTTCTAAGCAATTCAATCAATTTATGCACCATTTTAGTTTGTTGTTTTTTTGTTAAAACTTTATTCAACCAAGTAGAAGTTCTGTAGATATCAATAAACTGTGGTACTTTTCCATTAGATTAGATAAGATTAAACATTTTTCAGTTACCAGCTCAGACTGGTATGTTCAGGAAACACGCCACCTAATCTTTTTCCTAATCTAATAATATGTCGTTCTCATTTTGTTTGAATTGTTTTTAGGACCTTCCTTACTCATCACTGACCAGCAGAGGAATCAAATGTAAATATTGGTGCTGATATGGTGACTGGAAGACAAATGTCATGCTTAGGGCTCATTTCCATTGTGTGCCCGCAGGAAGTGATGTGACTGGCAGGAAGTGGGGTTGTGAAAGAGGTAAAGAGACTACAAACGCATTCGGGCTCAATGAAGTGACAGGCATCAGGAAGGAAGCTTTAAGAGCTGCTACTGGAATCATGAGCCTCTGTTTATTTTCACTACCTATCCCTCAGAACAGGTTTATGGGAAACGAAAAGGTGGATGGGGGCATTATGGAGATGTCCTTTGAAAACCAAGTATTTGTAGAAGCAGTGGATGTGATTCACTTGTTGCTGTCTGTGTTTGTCTGGGACTTTGAGGAATAGATTAATCGAGACAGACTGGAGACTCCAGGGAAATGATTCTGTGGTCATTTGTGAAAACTGTGACACCTGAACATCTACTAGTCACCATGTTAGACTTAGGGCATTTCCTTCTCTTTGTTTTCTTTATCTCAAACACTCCCACATGGCTGCTCTAATCAGCTCTTTCTGTGTAAAGGCTGTGTTAGTGCTCGAAAGAAAACACCAGTTCACGTGTGGGGATGAAAGTGAAGAAGACTTAAACTGTCAATGTAGGTTTTTGACAATAGGCTTACATACACTACCAGTCAAACGTTTGGACACACATAGGAATGACCGTGTTTTTCATGAAAAGATATGTCTTTAGCTGTGTTACCATCATTGCAAAAGGTTTTCTATCCTCTTAAATTAATACATTTGCATTAGCAAACATAACATGCTATTAGAAGAATGTTTGCAGAATTTAGGCCTCTGAAAACAGTTGTTTTCAGCTACAATAGTCACTTACAATATGAACAATGTCTACACATTCAATCTGATCAATTTGATGTTATGAAATCTGCTGTTCTTTCACAAACATGCTCATTTCCACGTGTGTCCAAACTTTTGATTGGTAGTGTACATAACACCAAATAAAAAGTTATCTTTTGACACAAATACCTGTGTCAGTGGTGAAAATGATTAAAAACATGACTGTAATGGAAGGTTTAGGCTTTCAGATGTGATTCTGTCCATGCATGTGTGCGTGTGTGTGCTCAGTGACTCATTCTCTCCAGTATGATACCCAGCTTAATATCCTCTCCAGCTCCTGACCTGTCTGTGTCTCGGCAGATTCAGTTCTCATTCAGGCTTGTAGTTGTTTCTCTGTCTGAGTTACTGCATCGTGCAGAAGAATGAACAAGGCAGCTGCAAGACAGAAGGGGGGGATTACAGTGAAATGCAGTGTGGGGTGAGGCCGGACAGAGAGGATGGATCAGCAGGTCAGAACAGAAACAGTGGAGGAGTGAAGACAGGAGAAGACAGAAATGAGGGGTGTAGAAATACAAGGTAGACTGGTGGTCTGGTACTGAATATAACATTCTTAGACAACATGGTGGATGTTCTTTCATGACCATATTTACAAAAAAAGCTACTAAAATCAGAATAAGTGTTATGTGGGCACATCTGCTTGACCAAACCACTCTTGATTTGCTTGACTTGGTTTATTCGTGTTTGCTTTAGATCACAGCTAATGCCAACAATGTGTCTGCGTTTTTTAAATGACTTTTTTCAAGACCCCAGTTGGTTTCTACACTGTGTAACCTGTATGAGTTGTGTGACTCATTGCAGTTGTCAAAAATATGTTTTAGTTATGCAGTGCAGACTTTTAGAATCAATCTGCACATAAATTAAATTACCACTCAGTGTAGTGCACACTCAAATACTATTAGTGCAGGCTGTGATCGATTGCTCAGCTCAGAAGAGTCTGCTTATCCAATTTTATATTATACAGAAATGAATGGAACCTAGTGGCTGCCTGAAGTGTGAAATATATACAGTACACACAAAAACAAAATCTTAAAAACTACTACATATCAACAACAAAATGATTCTGGTGTTGTAAACAGCTAAAGCTTATCACTTATCAGTTTAAACAAGACATGGAATTGAGCAGTTAGAATAGATTTAGGATGTCCCTGAGCAAAGACTGCTGTTCAGACAAATACTTCACTGCTTTATATTAAAACGTCATATTACACGTTGCAAATACAGTAGAGTTACTGCGGGTCTGTGCTGACCAGTCAGCTGTTTCCCACTCTCGTGCCAGTTGTCCAGCCAGACAAAGGGGACTCCTGTCACGCAGAGAGGGGGGAATTTACGGCTCTGGCTGGAATCCATGCAGACTGGGGTCAACGCTCCCCCACTTCAAGCTTCCCACAACCACCCCCCTTCAAAAGAGTGCCATGGGATCCTCTGTGTCAACAGGGCGTCTAACAGACAGAGGGTGAGATGCACAGCAGAATCCCTCAAATATCTACATCTCATTCACAAGTATATAAACATCCAAACCTCTCCCTCGCTCGTCAATGACATCCACGTCTCAATCACGAGCTTATGCTTCCTCTGGAGGATATGAACATGTAGATATTCCTGTAAGCTCACAGTCCACATTTCTCCCACTCCTGGCTCTGACTGACCGCTTACAACTTCCACCTGAAATATTTCAGCTTATCAGAAGCAGACAGCAATAATCAGCTTCTTATTATATTTGAGAGGAGCGCAATAAGAAAGTTACTTGTTACATTAGATCAGCTTAGAGCAGGCGATATTGTAGCTTGTCTTCCACATTGTGTCTTTTTGGCTCTTCGTGGAGTGAAACAACATCTGAGCACCTTCATTAAATGCAGCCGTATCAAGTGGAGGGATGGTGTGGCTTCCAACAGAGAAAAGTGTTACAGACGAGGCTTAAAGTAAGTGATGCTGAAAAGATTTGGCGATTCCACTCCTCAGACTAAGAGTATGTGTGTAGAGGAGCTGGACGGACGTTCACTGAGAGGACAGACTCAATAACCTGAGGGAAGCGGAGTGAAACAGAGGAGATATGAAAGAATGAAGGGGCAGAACTGAAGCCTTGGAGGGGGTAAAGTGGGAATAAATAGCGTGACCACAATTAATGGTATCACACCAGTGCACACGCTCTGTGATGTGGCCTAGAATGGTATGAGGGATGGCAGAATATGCCCACACACCACTCCCCCTCATCTCCACTGTCTCAGCAGCAAAGCGGGAATCTCGTTCCACCCAGACAAGACCACTTGCCAAGCCAGGCCAGGGAAGGGAGGCGGGAGCCAGGGGGTGCGGTCAAGCAAGTAAATAGGATGATGGTTGTTTATGGGTTTGGCCTACAAGGCGCCAGGCTGTGTGTGCGATTATGTAATGACCGAGAGGAGGCCTCTTGCAGTCTCTGGATGCTCACTGGTTGTCCCCAGCCGGCCCTCAAGGGAGAAAGATTGGGGCGTGTCGCCTCACATCACCATCAGATCGGGGCTTATTCATTCATACTCAGTGCCCGAGGCTGTGTGTCAGTAAATAAGGCTGACCCAGAGACACAGCAGAGAGGGTGGAGTCCTCAGATGCTCACCATAAAGGGTAATATGTAAAATAAAAGACTGGCTTATTCCTCTTACAGATAAATGTTGGGATGCAGACTGTTTTATTCCTCCATATGCTGGAATAGAAAACACATGGAGCACAAAAAGAGAAAGAAAGAGCCTGCAGACATAGATTCTTAGGACAGAAAATGTCCAGCTGTGACAGCTCTCACACATCTTGACTGCCCCGACATGAAGTTCTGTGAGCTCTGGTATACACCTCATTACTCTCCTTTTTTCTCAGAGACCATCTTCCCTCTTCTTCCACCTTAAGACCAGGATACTCCTGCTAAGTCTCTCTGGGCTCTCACTCCACGGTGGATTTCCAGCCTATCTGGTATTCAGAGAAACTGCCTGCCGCGTTATATGAGTAACCTGGAGGAGGATTTAGGATGCATGGTAATTATCTGTCTCAAATGGGAACTGATCTGGAGATGAGTGTAGGTCAAGACTAGGTCTTCTGAAGCATGTTTTCTGAAAGCCATTGTCAGGGACTGTGTGTCTCAGAGCAGGCCAGATGCAGAGGTCGGAGGCCGTGAAGAGAAAGTGAGCAGACAGAGGAGACATGTTGAGATGAGGGCTGAGTTGGCAGCTGCAGCTCTTGGCGTGGGAAGGCTCCTGTAAGCTGCTTTTTCTGCTATAACTCCTGCCTATTTCCCCATAGGCTGTCAGCCTTTTGAAGTGGCCTTCTGATACTTGCACCCCCCCACCAAAGTAATGGTAGCCACATGGGCCCCCATCTTTGAGTCATCACAGCAGCTGAGACCAGCATCACATCTCCACATTTTTATCATCTTTTGTTTTTCCTCACATTTATTTCTTCTTGTGGACTGGAGTTCACATTTACACCCACTAAAAGTGATGCCACAGCTACTGAAGAGCAGTACTGTTTGTAGTGTAACTCCATGGCAGCAGCCTGGAGTTCCTGTTATACTGATGATTAAGCTTCCCCTGACTCTACTGTATGTCTGTTTATTAACATGGACAATATTCATCTGCTGTCAAAGTGGCTAAAAATACATATTTGTAACACTTTTCCGAGAATGTATTAATTACAGTCCTCTAATGGGCGTGGAGAAAATTTTTCCATTGATATATACTTTCAGCCTTTGTTTAGCCCTTTTCTGTTGCATGTGTTCATAATGACTCACACACTGAACTGGAGTGGTGTGCCTTTTGTTGGTGGCAAGAATTTATGGTTTGGGTATAATATACATTCATATCTGATGGAAATGTTTTCATCAACTGGCATTGTTTTATTTATCGATAAAGTTTTTTTTTAAGTAACTGTGTTTTATTAAAGAGAAGACTTCGGTTTTTTGGACTGTTGGTTATGCAAAACAAGCATTTACTTTATGTCACATTGGGCTTATTGTTTTTCTTGATTAATTAATTGATCAAGTGAAAATGAAGCAGCATAAAATGAAAACTTAGTTTAAATCCATGTATTAACTATGAATCAATAATATAACACACACTGAGCAGCTGAGACAGCTAATGCAGTCTAATACACCAGTTCTGCTTGTGGCCTTCTGCTATTCACATCTAAGCGGCCTACTTTAATTTTTGGCTAATATTCTGGTTAAAACGTGCTTATTTTGTCTTATGTATTTCAATCTATTATTCATAACTATCATTATTTGCTAAATATCCCTGAATTTTTATTTTCCAAAACTTTACCTTTACTGACTACCCATCTCATCCAGCACCCGGCTGTTTTGGCACAGCCAGAGGGAGCCCGCACGTTGCGGGCCACAGGGCGGAGCGCATTGATTTACCCAACGCACCCTCCACTAATTTGACTCCCTGAAATTCCCACAGTGTCAAGTTAACCGCGATATAAATGTAGAGTTTCCGGTGAAGATACCGTTATAAAACCAACTCTACAAAAAATAGGCAACACATTTTATACGACTTAAAATTGTCTCCAAAAAAAATGAATAAATTAATAAATGTACAGATTAGGTCATATGAATGTGACATGAGTGACACAGTAGTCTATAATTTAAAAAAGTTTAAATTATGATGTAAATCAAACTTATTGTTTATGTGTGCTTTCCAGAAATATTACATCACCTTTTTCTTTACCCACATCCATGAGTCATGACAGAAAAGCAGACACATTCCTCCTCAGGACTTTACTTTGGAGGCAGAGTTTCCTGACTTCCGGTGTGTGCGCCATGCGTTTTGACGGTGCTGCGGTCGGTTTCCAGGCAGGGCCGCGCTCAGAGAAGATTTAGTAATGTACAACTGATGCGGTCTGGCGGAAGAAGAAGAAGAAGAAGAAGAAGAGGAGAAGGAGGCGGGAGGGGGCAGAAACAACAGAACAGAGTGGGATTTTTTTTAGGAGGAAGGAAGCTGGATAAGAGTTGAACATATAAGTTTGCGTTTGACCGGTGCATTGTTACTCTCGCAGCAGCTCCCCGTCTGCCTCTGTTGCCGCCTGCGCTGCAACAAATCTTGCCTCTCCTCGTTGCAGCCGATCTGTTTTTGCTGCCCAATGAATGGAGTTGCTTTTTGCCTTGTTGGAATACCACCCTACTCTGAGAACCACGTAAGTAGCTGCAGCGCACGCCGTTCACTTATTTATCTCTATTACTGATACCTGTGCGTTATTGTGTTTGGACAGTCTGGAGTGCAGCGCCGTGGAGCTGGTCAGAGAGCGTGATTTCCTAAGAGGATTATCACTAGTTTACATAGCCGCTGTGTACACACACACTCACCGACACATTGTACAGAAACCAAGTGTTTTATCAGCAGCTTTTGTCCACTATTGTGGACGGCAAGTGGCATCCTGGTGAATTCAGCCTCTGTTTCCTAAAACTGATCCAGAGTCGCATTAAACGCCTGGGCTGCTTAAGTCTTTGTCCTCCTCCCTCTGCATCAGGAGGCTGTCATTCCACACGGGACGTCCCAAACAGGGATGGTGTAATTGATGGTAATATGTGCTGATTTTTATGATTATGAATCTGAGAACTTAGTTTGTTCACTGGAAATTGGCAGTTTGCTTCTTTAAAAAAAGAAAAAAAAAAAGAAACTCTCACATACAAGCTCCCCTCAGTCAGAGCTGCATTATTTTGTACAACAGTAGTTCGACCTGTGTTTAAGTCATGGAGATGGATTTGAACCAAAGCAGCTTGATGATGCAGTAGTAAGTTGATGCCTTTCCCCACAATTGCATCCTTTCTTTATGACAAATCAAACAGCAGTACGTGAGTTTCTTAATTGCTTTTGATGATTCCCACTGAAAGATCAGTGGTAGTGTTTGCTTTGAGGCGCTGATGTGTCGTAGTGAAGTCATGTGGGGCGGTGGTCCGCTTGTCAAAGGTGATTTGGTGTCCAGGGCTCTGTGTGTGAAGAAGTTGCTGAGATATCTGATATTTCCTGTGGTCCTTTGCGTTATGACTGTGGAGTAGTGTGTGTGCTTGACAGTGTTACGAGGTTATGTGTAATAGTGTGTCTCCTGTGTGTTGCTTTATCACCAAGCTTATCATGCTCTGCTTTCACGCTGCTATTCTTTGTGCTCAGTTTTTCCACCTGCAGTACATTAACATCTCTTTTTTTATCTGTTGTGGTCTAGTTGATCCCCCTCCAGCAAAGAATAAAGTTTCCTCCTCTTTAATTGAACCCCTCTGGTTGTGTATCACTGTAACAGAACTGCGAATGTTTCTTCAAACACTTTGAATACACTTTTATCGTTTCAGTTTTATGCCTGTTACACAAAGCGCTGTAGTAAAACTTGAAACACTTTGTAGTAAACGTGTAGCAACTGCTGTGTTGTGCCCACAAAACTGTCATTTTAATCAACAGGAACTCATAAAACTCAATTTAAAGCGTCTCTTTCTTAACTGTTAGCAAATGTGTCTTCTTACAGAGGCCTCTATGTTGACCTTAAGTAGTCACTGACCTGTTTCATACCTGACCTTTGACCCTGTATGTTTCAGCCACCACCCAGCTCCCATGTAGTCTGGCCTTTCTCCACATATCATCTTACTTGCCCAGTAGGTACATCCAAGAAGACACAAACATAAAATAACGCTCACATCTTTTCTCCTTTTATCTCCCCTGAGTGATTGAACTCTAATCCTTTTAGGTAATGTGATAAAGACCAGCAGCGAGATGCAAAACTACGCTCAAATCTGATTAAATGTTTAATTCGTCAAAACGAGGCACAAAGTAAATCAGCCTTTGTGTGTTGGTTCAGAGTCTGAGCGCGGAGAGCCGGGGCTGAACGTGTGTGTTTGATGAGAGCAGTTATGATGATGTCCAGTGGGACGGGTTTAACGCTGTTAGCAGGCCTGCTCTAATGTAGCAGAGCAGGGTTTTTGTGGGTGAGATCAATGAGGCAGTGAACGGCAGGGCAGGGCAGAGGGCAGGATGAGCAGTGGGCCTGATGTCTAATGCTGCACTGCGCCACGGGATGTCAGCGTATATTGATGATAGGAAACATGAGAGTGCTTTTATGAAAATCGTGATCTGAGCTGGTCATCGTTAGATGCCATCTTTTGTACCTGCAGCGCATGTGCCAGTCTGTCTGATTCACTGACTGCACGCTCACGCACTGTCGTCCTGCCGTCTGCACGCTATTGATGACGGAGTATTTCAGTTTTTGCTGATCTCCCTGACCTTCTTTACCCGGCTCTTTCTCCTGACTTGAGAAATGCTGTTACACTAAAACCCATCAACAAAAATCTGCTAAAGCTCCCTTGAGTTCATTTCTAACAATTGCTACCAGACAGAGGCTTTAGCTGGATGCTTGCTGATTCAGCTGATCACAGGACAACCACCTCAAAAGGTTGCACACGTCAAACCGCAGAAACCCATCAAGTCAGCAGTTCCAGGATCAGTTTCTGGTCGAGGCAGCTTTGACTGAAAACAGCTGTATGATGCTGCAGAGAAAGGCATTTCAGTGATCACTAGCAGATGGTTTCATCACACTATAGGCACACAGCACAGCAGGTACAGTAGTGCTGGCAATTTACGTGATTTTATGAGATGTCGCTGTCTTTTATTCACACTCATCTTTAGATGACATGTCCTGCTTACAAATTCATTCCCATATGATGGTCAAAAGGGGTAGCGTGATTAACAAACACATACAAATATTTCCATTTCTTTATTTTTTTCAGGCTTTTTCGTAATCTAAGGCAACAACTATGAATTATTTTCATTATTCCTCAGTCTGCTGATGATTTTACTGATTAATCGATTCATCTTTTGGCTTATGAAATGTCAGGAAATAGAGAAAAATGGGCATGTGTATCAACAAAAGTCAGTAATGGTGAGAGTTTGGAGCATTTCTCATTACATTTCTAATTTCAAAAGGTCACAAACTGCTCACAAAACCAGACTTCCATTCATTTGTGTATTGGTTTGGGCACTGGATTTTTTCGAACAGAGCAATTCATTTCTCCAGGCAGAATGTGCTACATACCTAAAACCTTTACACAATGGACACACAAGCCTGACTATAAACTGTGTGTTACTGAGTGCCCTGCATCAGTTTGTTAACACCATTAAAACATCTCTCACACCATCCCAACATCGCCTTCCCAGCACGACACCGTCACCCCTGCTGCATTCCTTAACCTCAAGAGGACAGCTGCAGCAGCTCACACCTTCGTCCACAATCGTTAACCTGGAGAGTGAGTGTGTGTGTGTGTGTGTGTGTGTGTGTGTGTGTGTGTGTGTGTGTGTGTGTGTGCGGGTTGACACACTTTAACCACTCTCTCACACACACAGCTGAGCACAGGTGTTTACAAATATAGGTGCTCCAGCACATTTACATCACACTTAAAGGGTCATAGTAACACACACATAACTTGTAATCTGTGCGCAGGTGCATGAAATGTGGTCACACACACACATTCTGATGTTTTCTGCCCATGGAGAGTTTTAATTTGGCCTTCTCCCATCATGTTTGCATGAGGAAGTCCTTGATGCTGTGCAAATATCGTGCAGCCAGTGTTTAGGTGGGCGAAGGACATCAGTCATGATTGACCTTGTTGACTGTCGGGAGAGGGGAGCGGCTGTTGTAGTGCAGCTTTGCGAAGCAGGCGTGTTTCTGTTGCTAATGGCACTTTATTGATCTTGTCTCAGTCAGTTAGTCTTTCTCTTTGCAGGAGACAGATTTTTACTGTAAATAATTTATTTAAATCAGCATTTCCATGTTCATTGTTGGATTATACACTATATAATACACTATGTGATATATATGTAAATTAAATAATTTAGATTCTTATTAGTATTAGTGAGAATTGTTTGTGAGCATTTAAAGTTTTAAAACTGCAGGTAACCCCTTACAATTTGTGTTTTCACCTTTTATTCATCCTTAAGTAGCTTTATCCTTATTCCACACCGCTCTGCAATGTTTTTATATATATTTATATATATTTTCAGCTAGTTCCAAACTCCTTATTGAAGCTAGAGTGTATGATCTCTAGGTTTTTTGTGGTTGCATTATTGCATCAAATGGGAATTTTCCAGATCTAGTGTTCACCATTTTATACCCATTACACATTTGATGACTTTTTGACGTCCACTAGAATTTAAAATACTATTCTGTGTACTGTGTGCTAAAGGTAAAAGTGAAGAAACGTCCAAGGTGTATACTTTCAGTACAGAGCAAGACTGGACATAAAGTGTACCTGTCCATAAATATTTTGTATCCAGTTGTCTTATCCTCATGCAGGGCACAGTCCTGTCTTGTGTCCGAGCTGGGTGTTGTTCATGTGGCATCAGACTCCCAGGCGCTGGGAGGTTTGGTGTGAAACAAAGCCTGTCTCAGAAACAGATGAGAGCTAATTAGATTCAGCCTGTAGATGGTCTGGTCTGCGTCAGTGCCTCTTTGTGCTGGAGCCTGCAGAGACATTGGGTTGAAGTGTATTGTTTCTGTGCAGGAAAATATGATGCTGTTGTACAGTACGACTTGATGCTGATGCGCAGAAGGAATGGAGAACAGGTCAGATCTTGTTCTGTAATGCAGGCTTGACTCTGCCTGTAGGATCAGTTTAAAGACAGCGATCATTGGAGGGTGAAAGTTCAGAGGTTGCCCCCACCCTTCACTCACTAGCCCCCCAAACAGAGGCTAAAGAGGCAGGAGGGGACACATGTCAAGGTGTGTGGGACGGCCACAGGGGTTAAGCATGGCTCCCATTTGGCAGATCTTCATTCAGATGATCGGGGCCTGCATCTTGTTTTGTCTTTCTCACGTTTGGATATCGACTGAGCACAGTTTTGCATTCTCGCCGTGTTTACATTTCTGCAAAGAGCACTGACGATAAGGTCGCGTGATTGTTTTCAGAAAGCTGAGTGGAGCACTGTGTCTTTTACGAACAGCAGGGATTGCGCTGGAATGCGAGGAGGAAGAGGAGCGCACGAGATGACAACATAGAGGATCCTGATGACTCATGGTGGGAGAATGATGCTAGTGTGATATGCCAAAACACAATGAAGTAAAGAAAAGCAAAAAGAAGTTCTTCATTCATAACACGCAGAAGAGCTGCTAAATTTCACACTGGTCTTTAAAACTGCAAGTAGAAGGGAGGTGAATGTTCATTTACATGTTGTTCTTGGATGTTCATGGTTGTACCAGGAGTTAGTGATATGGGACTTAAATCACAATACAGCAGTTATAATGCAAGTAAACATGTAAAACTTTTTCCAGATATGAAAATCACTGGGAATGTGTGCTTTTCTCTTATTCCAAGAAATCAAAGGTGTTAGAAGTACACAATGCTGTTGATTGTAAAACACAAATTACAAAGATCTGTGTTACTATAGAGACTCTACATGTTACTATAGGTGTGTAACAAAAAGAGGAGCTGGTAAATGTGGAGGTGATTTAAAATGCTTTGTACTGACAGCTGGTTTATATGTGATGTATTTTATATACAGTATACATCATTCTTTATTTTGTTTGTCATATTTTTGTTCAGAACCTACATTTGTAAAAAGAAACTAGTAACTAAAGCTGTCAAGTACAGCAGAGTAAAAAGTACAATGTTTTCCTGAGAACTGTAGTGGAGTAAAAGTAATAGAAAATGGAAAAAGTACCTCAGAACTGTTCTTGAATATAGTATGTGAGGAAATGTACTAGTTACTCACCATCTCTGCAAGAAATGACATACCTTAAAAATAAAGACACTTAATTATATTCATGAAAAAATCCTCACTGTGAGGAAACTGTTCATGTGTTGACAGGTTGATTTGTTGTTTTCATATCACCCAATGCATTATTATTTCATTATTTTTTATGGCCTCATTAAACTACAGTATGTAGCACTAACAATGTGCTTACAGCAGTGTGCAGATACTACTTTAACTCCTGGATTAATTACTGGATTTATTCAGTGATTCGGTTATGATTAAAATATTAGTTTAATTGTGTTTAAGTTTTTATACATGTTCAACTTGTTCTTGTTTCTTAATAATAATAATAAGAACTCAGTGCGATGATGTTTCCTTGCTGTTCCTTTCAGTTCAGGCTTGTTTACACTGTAAATGGCAGGCGGCCAGCTGAAGTCCAGTTCAGAGTTGATAAACTGGGAATTGCAGACTAGACGCAGTGAATTAATGTTGTTTTTTGGAGGTTTGCTGAGCTGACTCACTGACTTCTATCTTTGCTTCCTACACAACACGGCCCACAGTGCTGCAGAGTGAATGCAACAACACACACTCAATGATCAGTGCTGTCTCTAATACAATTTGGAAGCATGGAGATGGGGAGGGGGAAGGTTGTTTTGACATTTGGACAAAATCACGAGGCAGAGATTATTGGGAAGCTAATGAGGAGCTGTGGATGCTGTGAAGAGATAGAGTGCTGTGGTTTTCCTGATGCCTGCTGGTCCAGCACAACAGATTCTCTCTAGGGGTAATATCATAAGTTTATTTCATGTTGTTTGTGCCAGTGGTCCGAGAGAAATGCATCACTGGAAATACAGTACATTTACTTCCTCACTTTCCAAGTATTAGATGAGAACATTGAAACCACTTTCATCTCTGTACACAAAATCAGCACATGGTTTTCTTGGCATAGCATAAAAATTAAAAACAGCTCCCCTAATGTTGTTTGAAAAATTTAACTGATTTAGTTTTTTCTTTGTAAATATGAAGCCTATCAAGTTTTTTAAAGCTGATTAATTGACCAGGATGAGGTGGCTTAATACTCCAGTTTTATCCAGTTACTCATATTTACTCACACTTGCTACTATAATCTATCATGGTCAGCTTCAGATGAATTTGCATTGCCCAAAATCATCAGTTACTCGTGTTACTCCAAACTGATGCATGTTGTATTTAATAATAATATCAATATAATTGTTAATATAGCTAATTGGTAGCTAAATAGTCAGCAGCTCTGTTTAAATTGTGGGTTTGCTTTGAGGGATATTTAAAACTCAGCACTTAATCCTAAATATAACCATAACCAGATTAGCCTGGTTTGCACATGCAAATTCACTATCTCTGCTCATGCTGAACAGTGTTTCTGTCTCTCTCTGATGCCTCTGTGTGTCGCCATCCTTCTTGACGGGACAACTTTTTTTTTTATACTCTAACTTTTCCCAAATTCCAACCTTCTTGTTTTCATGTTTCCACCTAACTTAGTGCCTCTACTTTGATCCCATCTTTGTTGCCTTCTTTGGTCATCTCCTTTCAGGGTCCTCCTGTTTTTCATTTCAAGTCTTTCAGGTATGCTTTCGAAAAATGCTTGGGTTGGTATTGCTCTGTGCCATAAAAGGTTTGTTTGGGTATATTTTTTGTATATCCTCCCTCCCCCTCTGCTTGCTGAGTTTACAGAATGAAGACTAACAGGACAGTTTGTTTCTATTAACGTTCCCCGTTGCTCTAAGCAGTGCCAGTGTGTCATCTGAATAACAGACTGAGACCATATGTGTGTGTGTGACTCCCATGTCAACAGTCACAGACCTTCGCTGTTATCCTTCTGGGCAGCCAAAACAGGGAGACGAGCAAAGACCCATGATTCCTTGAGGCTGCACATCTGACCTTTTTGTAGGATGAAACAAGTAATGAAACCACCAACATTCTCAGACACAGTTAAAAGGCCGCTAATACAGAGTGACAGAGGCTAAAGACGCAGAAGCAACATCAGTAGCAGCTTGACATATGGATGTCATCATTACATTAAACATACAAAAGGGCAGTGCCTCTGGGATCAGCCAGGACACTGCCATCAGCAGCCTCCTGTTCTTTAGAGATGCCCTGGTTTTTCAGCTGTATTTTACAGTCTGCAGTATGTCAACAGGAAGGAGCAGGCAGATGAATGATAGCGTGGGCTCCTGTATTCAAAACATGGCGCGTGGTATCTGTATACCATCTTTGTGCCACTGGGGAACGATAAACAGAAGATGCGGAGGAGGAGGGAGTGCAAAGGGTAGAAATATTATGAATTTAATCTCTAGTTTATCGAGCTACACAGTGTGAGAAAAGGAGCTTATGTTAAAGCCAGAAGAATCATGTGTTATTTGCGTCACGCGTCACATTTTTTAGCCTCAAAATTCGTCCAGTAATTGATTATGTTGTGTGAAGACTCATGATGGTTGAGAGATTGAAACTTGCAACAGCCAAAGAGACCCGTCATAAAATCTTAGTGAATGCATAAAAAGTTGGGAATTTGTCATGCTGTGTTAAGAGGAGTGTCCGCACTTGAATGCATCTGC
Organism: Ctenopoma kingsleyae; assembly: GCA_032353495.1. Taxonomy (NCBI): domain Eukaryota; kingdom Metazoa; phylum Chordata; class Actinopteri; order Anabantiformes; family Anabantidae; genus Ctenopoma; species Ctenopoma kingsleyae. Next base: position 8,033,866 of record JAUBNQ010000027.1, on the reverse strand, counting down.
AAAAAAAGCTCAACTTCTCATCACCAGTACCCAGACATAATCCACAGAATCCCAGGTGACTATATTCATACATAGGAGTGTTTTTTATTTAATTAAACTATCCCTTACTGCTCTGAGAGCTCCTTTAAATTTCTACTCTACACCTTGAGATTCCAGTTTGGGAATTGCTGGACAGTATGATCCTGTGCGAGCAGAGCGACGTTGGACTTCCTCAGTGTGGTGTGAGTGGTGGTGCATGGCAGGAATGTAAAAACCAGATGACCTCAAATGGAAACTCCAGTGCTGATGGAGTCAGGCAGACCATCTCACTTGCTCTATTAAACGCTCCATTCTGCGCTTCTGCTCTCTCGTTCTTTTTTTTTTTCTTCTCTGGCACAGCGTGGCCTCCACCACGCCCCAAATGTTGGATTGCTGCCTGGGTTTGGGCACATAGGCACGCTTGGATCCAGCTTCAACCAAGGGGAACGGCGACGTCATTCCTCGAGTCTCAAAGTTATAATTTTCATATGTTAATTACACAGAAGCAGCGATGAGCTAAATATATACATCTATTGGGGGATGCAGGGGGGGAGGGAAGCAACCAAAAAGAGGCAGCTCCAAGTATGGCCGTCCTTCGCCCAGACGAAGGGGGTGGAGAGAGTTTAGAGGCCTGCTGGAGCCCTGTGGTTTTCTGCTCTCCTCTCAGGCTCGTTTCTGAAAACAACCCGGAAAGTAAGAGAAGAAAAGAAAAGAGCAAGAGGCAGAAAAAAGTAAGAAGAGGGGGAGGGGCGGGCTCTTATTGCAGCGGAGCTCAGATGTGACACTGTGATTGCTCCCAGCGGTTGTGGTCAGTACAGAAGAGAGGAAAGGGGGGAACATGGCAAGGAGAGTCGGGTTAGCTCTTTGCCACATGTCGTCATTGGCTTTGATGGTATATATGGTATTCACATATCAAGAGGCAGATGTGTTTGCTCAAGAGAAAGCAGAGTTCACCTGATGAAACACAGCTACTGTCTTCTCATGGTGGCACTCGTGAGGAGGCAGGAGGTGGCTGTGAAGCTATTGTCTATCTCAATGTCATTAACTGGAACAGATTTGTTATAACTTACTGTAGATCTGCAACAAACACAAAGGTTAGTTCACTGGTTGTTGCACGTCCTCACACCTAAAACTCAAACATATGAAATGATGCTAAGGGCCTACGGGTTGGTTTGTGATGTGAGGAGTCCTGAACCTTCACACTCAGAAAAATCAGCCGTGAAAGCTAATTTTGAACCTGCAATGAGAGTAAATGTCTGAGTTGTCAAACTTGTCGGCCAGCAGTGCTTTTCCCATGCTCGAACAGAGGCACTTTGTTGGTTCACATGGCAACTGTCAGTACGGAGTTGATGGCTAATGGGTGACTGTGATTAGGTTGGAGGCGAGTGTCAAGATGAAGCCTGATAACCTGGAAACTCAGGTCTTCGCTCAAATGTGTAAAACCTCCTCTGTTCTCTTTTCACCATCTGCTCTCCCCAACCTCTTACCTCCTGTTTTTGCCGTACGTTGTTCTCTGACCTCCTTCTTTATTCTCAGTAATTATCTTTCCCCCCAGCACTCGCTTTCCTACATCTGTTAACCCCCACCCGGCTGGCTGACTCAAGCATCCCGCGTTCCCGTGTGGCAGATGTAGCTCCTGAGTCAGCCAACATATTTACGTTATATATCCCATAAGGGCTGTTCTGTCTGTCCATGCACTCTAAATGTTTCTGTCTTGAAACTTTCACACTGCCTGACGTAATGTATGTGCAATGTAACACACACACACA
>JAUBNQ010000027.1:8018919-8031979 GCA_032353495.1 Ctenopoma kingsleyae | reverse complement strand
ATGCACTCTAAATGTTTCTGTCTTGAAACTTTCACACTGCCTGACGTAATGTATGTGCAATGTAACACACACACACATTTGTAGGTACATGTAAAGAATGCATGTAAAATGCCTTCCTGCGGGGGAACACGTAGTCAGGTGGGCTGCTGCTTGAACTGTTTTAATCCTCTGGTCTGTGGAGTCTGTATTGTTGTTGCTCTTGTATCAGTCCTGGTAAGTCAGAGAGGAAGGGAGGGGAGGGAAGGGTGGACCACCCAGCTGGTCCCCATCACCTGTGGGTTGATGGGACATCTGACCCTCGTACATTTCAGCTCTGAGCCCACCTGCTCTCGTCTCTGGACTTCTTGAGGCTGTTTCCACCTTGAAACCCCCAACAGGTGTGACACCTCCGTTAGTAACATAAGAGCATGGATAACTTATTATAGGTCAAAAAAATCACAGCACATACATCCTGATGTCAGTAAAAACTGTGCAGTCATTTGTGCAGGCATGTTGAGAGTCTCCACCCTTTGCTGTGACCCCTGTGTCCCAGTTTCCCTGCTGCTGGACTCTGTGTTGTAGCCGCCCTCTAGTGCCTGCATGTGCTAACTACACCCTGAATGCTCTTTAGTAGCTGTGGTCTGAGGATTTACTGGAGATTAAAGTTAAAATTAACCTGCTTAAAACAGCTGCGTTCTTTTTTTCACATAAGCGTCTGCTTCTGTACAATCCACTTGGACAGATTACAGATAATGTCTGTCTAGACGGAGAGATTGACTCCATTACTGCACATCATTGGTTTCCCACTGAACTGAACTGGTGAGGTTGCATAAATTTTGTACTGGCACCAAATGATATTGAACCATACTCCTAATTTTTTTTGTTCTTTGAAAATGCAGCATTGTCTATATAGTACATGATCTCTTGGTAACAGGGTTAGTTGGTTATGGGTTAGTTTTCCCTTCTCAAATTATTTTAATTTAATCATTTAAAGGTTTAAAAGTGTCAAAATGTAGAGAAAATAAATGTGGTTTTAGAAAATAAGAAAAACTGAACATAATTTTGTTCATTAAAAGCATGTTTATTACTCTCCCCCTCCCTGTCCCCTCAGGGGTTTGCAACCACAGCTGTACATTATGCATATTATGTGGCTGAGTATGCAAAACCTTTTTTTTTTATTTATAGTATTAGTGTGGTGATACGCAGAATTCATGTGGGTGCTGCTTGAACACGTAAACCACCTCATGCCACATGATGAGTTACAACTATGTCAGAGCGGTGTTTCTCTCACCAGTGGGGGACGGGATTCACCCTCTGTGCTGAGGACGCTTTTCCTCAAAAGTTTACAGGTACAAGTGGAGTTCTTCATCTCAGAGCATCTAACACCTTCACTGGACTTTTGGTACTTTTTTTTTTAATTATCACACCACAGAAAACACTGTCATTGAACCTGCAGTCAGGGTCATTATGTGATCTGCCAATGATAAGTTCACTCAGTAGTCTGAAACTCTTCACTCTCCTCTTTTCTGAGTATTTCATGTCAACCTTTATTACATTTTGCCTTCTCACAGCTCTGTGTTTTAATGTTAATCTCATGGTTATGTTAGGAGTATGAAGGGGATTAAAACAGATCACCAAACTAAATCTGTCCGTTACACTAATAACCATGCCTTGCTCTATCCTGCACTACCTCCCTCCTCACCCCTTTCATTTTCCACGGATGCGTTTGTTATCAGAGAGTGGAGGGGGCCGGCGGAGGAGGCAACAAGGCGTCTCTCCTCTGAGATTAGCAGTGCGTGTTGGACTTTGATTTCCTGACTTCAAGAGCTCCGTGCTGCCAGGTTATGATACAAATTGCTAATATGAAGTCTGTGTTTACTCAGCAATCAAATAGTTACGTGTCAGATAAGGGTGGTATGCCCTGGTGATATGCTTTAGGTCAACATACAGATGATGGATGTGTAGCTGTCTGCCTGCTTGGGCATGCTTCTGTCAAACTGTAGACACTGGTGGAAGGGGTGCTATCGTGACAACTCTTTATGTGTGACTGTGTATCCACCATGTAAACTGTAACTCAGCGCCTTTTTGTTCATTTCTCTTTTTTTCAACTGCACGTTTTCTTTTCACCTCTTCACATTCGTCCTCCTTTTTTTGTAAATGCCTTCATGCTTCATGGAAAGCGGCAAGAAAGAGAGGGAGCTGGACAGACAAAGACCTTTTCTTTCCCAATTAGTTACTGCTCCCTCCTTGCCAAAACTAACTGTTATTGTGAAAAATTTGAAATGAAAAGTAAAATGGAAACGAAATCCCCACTCCATGCTGCACACGTTGAAAGTACCATGTATTTGCAGATATTAAACTCATGTCTGTCTCCTCCAGTTATCCAACTTCTGTTCTATGCACTGGCAGCTGTCTGTGATTTCCTCATGGGCACACGGGTGTGGTCTTTTCTCTCACATCTCTCCAGCCTGGAGAAGAATCTGACCTCCTCCTGCGCCCACCAGAGATCCACTTGCCTCAATACAGGGCGGTTCTGCCGCCTGGCGGTGCGTCAAACCCAAAGCTTTCGTCTGAACCACAGAGAGAAAAGAAACCCCCCACAGCCGCAGCCTCCTAACTTTATGAGCAACTCTAATTACATAGCCTAGTGTATTTATACTCAGCTGTGACTCAGTGGGACATGTGATGAGTGTTTGTGTGTATGTGCGTGGACGTGAGAAGCAGCTTTTGTGTTCACATACACTTTTAGTGTGTGTGTGTGTGTGTGTGTGTGTGTGTGTGTGTATTAGTGAAAGTGTGTCCTGACTCAGTAACACAGGTGAGTATAAGTATAGAGTATAGTATAGTTTAAATTTGTGAGTAATAAAACACATGATTATTTAGTTATTAATCAGGGCCAGCAGTAGCTCAGTTGGTAGAGCACCAGGGTGAGGGGTGTGTTCCTCGTGGCTACATGTTGAGGTTTCCTTGGACAAGACACTGAAACCCCGTAGTAGCGCTGACATGTACTGTCAGTGGTGTTCATTCGAACAAGAGGTAAAAACTGCTCCATAGATCTACTACAGGTCTATTAACTACACAGGCAAATAATAATAATAATAGTAATAACGATAATTGATACTTTATTAACCCCTTTGGCGAACTTCTTGTGGACAGGCCGCTGCATTTTAGGTGCCAGTGGATTCTACTATCTTTGTTTTTTGAGATGATTCACTTTTCTGTGTATTGATTCATCTAAAAGTACAAAGACAGACCGAAACAATACAAATCATTAATTGCTCTCTTGAGCCCTTATATCATCTGTCTTTTAGTTTATTGCCTTACTGAACTGTACAAACTATTCAAGCCTGCAGTGTGTGTGTTCTTGTTGGCAAGTGCAACATATCCAGAGGGTACAGTCTCTGACGGCACTCTGCAGTCGAGTTCATACTTGCCCCACTGTGGCAGGTGAAACCTGCTTAACCTCACTGGAAACAGATATGCAGCATGTTAACTGTGATGAGTGTTGGGGATGGAAGTTACTCATCTGCAACAACCCAGTCACCTGTGTGCCGCTGTGACATGTATCCTGGACTCCTGGCGGTTTGGTGAGAACTGTGTTGCGTGGGTGACCGGATGGTGGGGGCGCAGTCAGGTTGCCTTTCTCACAGATTTAATAGTGTAGTGTTTAGGTGTCACTCTGCTGTATGGGTGGATCCTGTGTACAGGAGTCTGTGTTTAGTGTGTGTCTAAGAGAGAAAGGGAGTATAGGTTTAATAAAGAGGTCATGTTGACATCCAGTAGCAGCTGTTTTATTTTGAGAGTGCTAGTTGTTCGCGGTCTCGTTCTACTCCAGCTTTTTTTTCCATTTTCTCCTCTCATCATCATCTCCCCTGCTCTGTATTTTCTTCTCTTAAGCAAAAAAAGAAAGGCAGCGAAACCATGAAGCAGCAAGGAAATTTTTTTTTCTTTTCGCTTTGGAAATTTGTCGCTTTCTCTCCGTCTTTTTTTTTTTTTCGTTTGTCTCCTCTAACTGAAGGGGAGGTGGCAGAGGCAGGGCCAGCTTTTGTGGAGTTTAGCGCCGGGATCACGGCTTTGTGACTGCTGTGTGTGTGTGTGTCACACACACATGCAGCACGCGTGTGGCCCCCAGGATTCCTCCTCATGCAGCACAAGAAAGATCTACAGTGGATTTAATTTAGCAGCAGCAGCAGCCAACAGGAGGTTCATCTGGATTGTTAACGGCTAGTGCTGGCTCCTCTCCTCTCCTTCAACCCGGATTAGACTACAGTTTACTGTACAGTATCCTTGTTTTTTGATGATGTCTGCCAGACCAGTTCGTGTGGAGGGTGTGAGGTTTTTTTTTTTTTTTTGATATAGACTGAGCAACAAAAACAAGAAACTTTTTGATGCACAACAGACAAGGAGGGGAGCAGAGTGCGGGATGAACTGTCAGAGTCAGAGTGAGATGAAGAGATTTGTTTGGCACTAGAAAATTTAGAGGGAGGATAGAGAGAGAGGGCAGTGGGAGGGAGGAGAGACAGGGGAGCCAGCCCTCTGGGACAGCAATGTGTGTTTTGGGGGTGGACAGTGTGGCTTTGTATGCTGAACATCACTGGACACCAACAGGAGGAACACTGTCAGTTGTTGATGTGTGTCTGTAGTGAAACCAGACCTACCTCTGTTCCCTGTGGCACTCTCAGGAGCCTGCCTTCTGCTTCCTCTGGACTGAGTCCCTGAATGTGTGTGAGTGTCTCAGAGAGCTGCGCTCTGGAGGTCAGGAGGGATGAGGCTGTGATGTGGAACTTGTGGGATTAAACTTTTTTGGAGACTCAGCAGTGACAACAATGGATTGGAGCCAGGAGACGGGAAGTCCTGAGTCTTGAGTGAATGACTGGAGGATCCTAGGGGAGGATTTGGAAGCTCCATTAAAACCTATTCTCTCTTTCCTTGATCATATCTTCTGTATTTTTGCGCCTAACTCCTCATTTAGTTACCTGTGTGTGTGTGTGAGAGAGAAGCCCATGTGGGCAGTGAGGGATGCGGATCTGAGCAAACTTCACGCTCCAATGCCCGCTGCTATGCTCCCTTGCCCTGCGCCGGCCGGGTCTGACTGGAGCTTCCAGAACCCGGTGGGTGTGGACTGCAGCTCCCCTGAGCCCCGCTGCATCTGGCTGGCAGTGCTGCGTGGCACCACAGGCCCTGTGCATCCACCATCCCCACCACCTGACATGCCCACTGGGCACAGCAGATGTCATCAGCCCAGGGTAAGGAGAGGTCATCCATCTATATCTAGTGGATATGGACTCTTTGACTATATCTTTGACCACAGTGATCAGTTGACTGATTCTCATAGATTCTGAATGAAATGTTTGACATAGGTTAATATTGGTTAATATGTGGCTTCATAAATTAGAGTTCTATAAAATAAATACAAAAAAAGGGGTTTTTTTCAGTCATAAATGAATGCCAAATAAGCGGCTACATGGGTTTTGTCAGTCACATTTGTCAGCAAACAATCCATGTAACTGTACCCATTGTTTGAAGCCTGTTAACCACTCAGCTGTTGACAGATTCTTTAACCTGTTTCAGGTTGATAGTCGTGTTGCCTTGAGGCTGTTTCTGTTTGGCGCTCGCTGTCTTTTCGACTTTCCTGGAACCACTTTGATGTAATTTGAGATGCGGAGATAGCTCGCCTAGCTCTGCACCTCACGTCTGTGACTGTGCTCGAAATTAAGAATATTTTTTATTTAAACAGTTCCTCTAGCTGTTACATTCCTGTGGGCTTGTTTATTCTGTGTTTCTTTGAGCCCATGTTTGGTTGGTTTTCGTTGTGGAGATTTCCCTGGTCATTGCAATTCTCAGTCTAATTCACATCTCTGGAATTCATTGACTAAAGATGGACAAGGCTGGTAAGAGGCACTTTTAGCGAGCTGGGCTTTTAGCATCCCGCCCCATACCCCCTCAAAGACCTTAAAATTCAGGGCATCAGTTCCCCACATGTCATTTTAGTGAGGGCATATATTTGCTTCGCTTTTTCCTGATTGTTACCATCCCCCCAACTCACTGACACTTAAGAAATGCCACAATCAGGAATGCGACTGTAGGGGGAGGAGAGACAGGCTGTACGGACACAGCTGGGCCAAACAAACACTTTTTAGTGCGTAGATTTTTAGGGAAGACTTCTCCACAACACTGGAGTAGAGAAGATAATGGTGACCCTAAGCTGTCACCATCTCTTATTGATGATGTCAAGTTGCACTATGTCGACACATGCTTGTGGTTTCTGCATTCGATTGTCAGATAAGTCTGTGATTATTGACTGTTGTGACATTGTTGAGATTTTCACGGGGTTTTGAGGAACGCAGTAATGTCTTCCATCTTTGTGCCATGAGCATTTTCTTCAAGTGTTGCATTTATTTATCTGCATCTGCCCTCATGACCAGAGAAATATCTTTCGAGTTTGCGAAGATGTTTAAGATGCATGAAGTCAAACTGATAAGAATCTCCATAATATGGTAAAACATGCCCGCATGCAAGGATTCCTGAGCAGATCAGGGGGAACATTTGGGTAACAAGAACATCGTCTGCATAATTTTCTTTCTCCAAATTACACGTAAACTATAAATATATAAGCGTTTGTAGCACCTTCTATTCTTTCAGACTGTAGAAACTGGACGAATAAAAAGTCCCAGGTCATATTTGAACCCACATCACCCACTAACTACATGCTGCACTACTCTGCCCAGTGAGCTAACAGGTCATCTTGTAAAAGTTATTCTAAAACTGCAGCTCCTCCTGGAAATGACTGTGGTGCCTTGGGTTTAGTCACAATCTGCACTGTCGCACGTATAAAGAAATCTGCAGGCATCGCTGGCAGTGATGCAGGTTTCACTCTGACGAAAGGAGAATACAATGTGTTTTGCAGTTCAAGTAGAAAACCCTGTTTAACTGTCATTGCATCACCACCTGTTGGCCTGGTTAAACTGACATTGGGGCTGGACTGGTTTTTGAGCACACATACTTTATTCATATTGACTCAGACAAACACACACACACTTGAGCCACATGCGTGGCTCACAAAACGTCTTGTTATGTAAATTTCAGAGGAATGTACAGTATTTGAACTTGGGCTTTCTTTTGAATCCTGTTGTCAAAGGCACTTTGTGTTTTTCCGTGGGAGTATTAAGAGCGCAGCAGAACCTTCAGACACACATCATGCATCTCCTTCACCAGACATAGGATGCATTTAGACCTGCAGAGGTGGTGGAGCACTCCCTCCGTGTGGCCGGTGAGTCCAGAAATTTTCAGGAAGAGATGGTTTAACTTTTCAGCACCGTTCTCCTGTTCCCTCGTGGCAGCTCAGCTCAGGGCTGTGGGTGCAGACAGCTACAGCTATCAGGATTAAAGGCTCGTCAGCATTTGTAACAGCCGTAAAGCTCCACTTTTCAAACAGGTTGCAGCTCTCAGCTGTTTAAAAGAGCATTATTGTTCTGCCCTGCTGGGGTTTTAGCAAGAGCTGGGCTCCCCCGCAGCCGCTGCATTCCTTCATTCTGCTTTACCTCTGGATTGATTGAGGAGAGTGTGTGCCCTAACCAACATGTATGCTCTTACTGACCGTTATGAAAAGATCATCATGTCCTACTGTTTTGTGTTGATATTGAGATTAAATGTTTATAGTACAATTTATTCGTCAGGTGAAGTGAATAATGGTATCCTGCTTAACTGAAATCGGGAGAAGAAATATCCACAGGGAAGAGGTTGCTACTGTATGTGTGTTGTCAAAGCATGTGTGCGTGTGTCTCCACTAAACACCCCCTCATAGCAGGAAGCTGTCAAGGGACATTTCAAGCTGCTTTGCTTATTCACTTGTTTCCATTGTGGCTTTCTTTCTGCGTTTTATACATTACATCATCTTCAGGTGGTAACACTATCCCTCAGGAGAGTTTGTTATTGTAAATGACTTCAAAAGGCGAGAACTCAAACAGATTTCATGCAAAAGAAAGGGTGTTAATCACTAGAAATTCCCAGCAGGAGAGCAGGAAATACCAAATGTCTTCTTTTCTCAGCAAAACAAGAGTGAGGTTTCCCTTGTCTGCGTCTCAAGCCTCTATAGGAAGTCAAGTTTAGAATAAAAACCACAGAAAAAAATTTCCAAGTGCTTTGTTGGTTAAACTCAGTGTCCAACTGCCTGGTGAGTCCAGAGCACGTCAGCAAGTTTGAATTATTTTTTGTTTTTCAGCGAAAAACTGAAGTGGTAGTAGACAAACTGGTTGTATCAAGGTGACAGGTACAAGACGACTTCTTTGCCTGGCTTAGTCGACTCGGCAGAATGTCCAGCGGAAACGCGCATCCCACACAGTCCAAAGCAGCCGAGTGGGAAACGGTGTTGGCTCCGAGACCAAGTTAGACCCTGTGTATTTTGGGTAATCACAGGGTTTGGTATTCCCAGTGCCGGGAGGGGCCATGTGGTCGAAACCGGCATGCTGGAGCCTGTCCCTCGCTGGGCCCTGATACTCCTCCTCCTCTTTGTCCTCCTCATCCTTCTCCTGTCGTTCACGCTCTCCGTGCTTCCTCCCCTCCTCTGCCAGTTACAGTATGTGTGTCTCAACTTGTCCCGGCCAAACCGCTCCCTCTGAGGAATTCACCCTGTCTCTTTCTCCGTTCACCCTCTTTCGTTTCCTCTTTTTTTTTTCTTGCTCATCTTTTAGTTTTCTTTCTATCATTTTAATTTGACACTGCAAACACTCCTTTGCCTTCCTCACGTGCAAAGCTACTCTCATGCCACAAAACGGGCCTTGATGCTCGCCTCTTTGAGAAAATAGCAGGGGTTACTTTACATTGTTTAGACTGCCAGCCTTAAAATCAGGTTTTCAGTGTCAGAAGGATTTATGGATCTCAAACTGCAAAATACACTTCTTTTTCTTCCCTTCATTATGTTTGGTGATGCTTCTGAAAATAAGCAAAAATATTTTTGAACATGTGGAAGAGAACATTCAGTTGTCTCCACAAAGCATGTGCAAACATGTTTTTTTATCTGTTTGTCCAAATAGTTTTTTGTTTTTTTTTGGATGAACCACAGAAGTAGAGGAGGAAGAAAATGTGTGGTAAATGTTAACACAGCCGGATTTCCATTACACAAAAGATGTAGAAGGGAGGAGAAATGAAGGAAGAAGAAAGAGGAGTGAAGAATGATGGAGAATAAAAGCTCTGGGCGATTATATTTATAATAGTATCTGGTTATCCCGCCCTGCAATGCAACCCCAATTCCTGCCTCCAGCCTGCCACTTCCTGTTGTTGTGTGGCCACGTATAAGCCTGCCAGGTCAAGTGTGTGTGTGTGTGTGTGTGTGTTTGTTATATATCAGTGTGTGTTTGTGTGTAGAAGAGCGACAGGAAGTGAAATGTGTGCATTTCAGCAGGGTCAATGTTACAACCTCGACATGTTCACATCTGGCCTGCTAACATAAAAATACACAAACAGACACATTCCTACTCAGAAAACACAACTGCAGATTTTGAAGAAATTAAAACAATTTTCCTGTTGCTTTCTTAGAAATCTGTATGAATCACAACTATTCTATGCTCCGCCTGATTCACTTTGTTTAATTAAATAAATTAAGCAGGCAAGAAAAATGCAATTCAAAACGTCAAAACGTCTTGACGAAGAATTCAGAGGCTAATCTTTTCATTCCATTGTTTTACTCCTTAATGTGGATAATTTGTACACTGATTTTCTGGAAACTTACTTTTCAGATGTGCATTTCCTTGTGGGACATTGATGTCCATTAAAAACATATTTAAATCTCAGGGAATTTTAATATGAACACTAATCTGCATGTAAATTTAGTCACTTTTTCAGTGTGGATGCATTCAAAAATCTCTTCAAACTGTTCTAATTTGTCTGTAGTGTTGAGCAGAGGCAGAGGGTTTATGCAGAATCCAGACAGACTGGGTTGGAACAACATATAAATAATTATCGTGTTGAGCTGTCTCCAGAATTTATGATCTGTTCCTTTAGGTGACGAAGACGAGTTTAGTGAGTTCAGTTTTACTAATAGGAGTTTGATAGTGAACATGCATCACAAGATAACTGAACCACAGCAGACCTGACCTCTGAGCTGACATGTTGATTCCCCTCCTCCTCCTGCCTGTTTAGTCAGGTGATTGTGTTTGAGTGGCAGATGTGGGTCGCTGGGGCAGCACGAGGGTGAGAGTTCTCACGTGTGTGTGTCAGCTGAGCTCTGTGGGGCTGTTTGCTCAGCAGCAGAAATTAGATATTTAGAAAATGGGTGAAAATCTGCTTGTAATTCTCATCCCCCATGGACCGTCTCTCCCTGTGATAAAACCAAGGTCGGGGTGGTCAGAACTAGGTGCACATTCCCTACTTGGTCCTGTCTAGACTGGGCCCTTCCTGATAGTCAACCCTCTCAGGTTTGTTTATGGACTATTGTTCTGAGCCTGGATGGCATGAAGGACTGTGCTACATTCAGGACTTCATGAGGAAACTGCCAATGTTATAGTCTGTGGTGTAGGACTGATGTCAGTAGTCTGGGGTTTTGTGTTGTGTTCTCTTGTGCATCTCCAGGGAATCATAACATGTGTGTCATCTGGAAAACTAAAACCCCTTACTAGTATTTATTTAAAAACTGACATTAAATTATTAATTTCTGCATTATAGCTAAGTATGTGCACGAGACAAACTCTATATGATATGATGAGCTGAACTAAAAAAAAACGTAGATTTGTAGATTTCTAAAGCACACACTTTAACTTGAAAATCTGCAAGAAAAGATTCTGTATCATATTCAGATGTGCTGTATTTTTTACATCTTACTTCTTGGTCATTTTACCATTGGGGTCATTATATAAATCTCACTGAATCTCCATCTGTGTGTTTACAGGCTAAGGGCCGGAGGGATGGTCTCTCCTCAGCCAGTGACAACCCTCGGCCGCCGATGGCGACCCGGCCGGGAAGGGAGGGGGTTGGCGTGGGCTGGAAAGGTCCCCGGACGCTGGTTCTCCATAAGAACTCCCAGGGTTTCGGTTTTACACTACGGCACTTCATTGTTTACCCTCCAGAGTCCGCCATGCACACTAACCTCAAGGTGAGACCCTCTACAGGTTCTTGACAAGTTTAACAATGCTGTAAATCAAGACAAAACTCTGCTGAAAGGTGTTGAATTCTAATGTTTTTGGTGTCATTATATCCTTTTTTCAACTTTCCTGTTTATTTTTACAACACACATGGTTTCCATTTCATCCTAGCTGGTATTTGAAAGGGTTTTCGGCCAATCATCCTGCAGGCCAAGGTTGAGTTGGGCAGAACAAGCACAGACACAAAGAACAAAACAAGTCCAGCTGATTAGAGGCAACAGACTAGACAAACAAAAGCTGTAAAAAAGGCTATTAAAAGAAGATTTGGAGACAAAGCATAGGTGGCTTATTTGGGAATAACAATATTTAAGATTTTTAATAAAACTGTGACTCTTAAATCGTTTCCTTCACTTTTTTAGTCTTCTATTCCAGATTGTTCTGATGTTTGGGAATGAACAAGTTATTTAGCTCTTTGAGGTGTAGAGGCAAATGGCTCCAGATGTGAAACTGTGGGGTATGGAGACGGGTGGGGTGACCCAGCTCAAACAAGGCCTTTATTATTATACTACCACTCCAGCAGCTGCAGATAGGAACACAGATTGAATAAGATCTGTTGTCTTAGCCTGGTACCACTCACTGGCAGTCAGGCCGTACCAGGCCGCCCCAGACAATAGACCCACTGCTGGCCTTTGGCCCTGGTTCTGTCCTCCTCTCCTCTGCCTTGAGGGTCACATGTTGTTTTTGGACAATCAGAGCCACAGAGCGACCCGTTCTTATCTGAAGAACCTCCGTGGAAGTCTCCCAGATTACCCTCAGTGTCTAATTATCAGAGGCCTACTGCGTGCATGACCCAATTAGGAACTCATTACATGGTGTCTGCAGGTCCTGAAAGTCAAGAGTTTTCAAGTATATTACCTAAGGGAAAGGTCCCAGTTGAATCTCTGTCAATCTTCAAAAATAGCTGCCTCTTTCAAGACTACCTACTCATGTGCTTTACCTTGCTCTCTCTCTTTTCCTTATTTTTGTTTTGTCTTGCAGCGCTTATTGTTCTTTTTGATATACTGAGGCTCGCTCTTTGTTTGTATGTCTCTTTCTGAGTAAATGTAAATGCATGGAAGATGAAGGAAGAACAAAGGTATTGCAGAAGCTAATCGAAACCCTTGTCAACTGAACTGGTAATACATAAGGACAGTGACGTTTGTGCAATGGTATTGTTTCCCCATGCATGAGTTGTTGTTAATTATATTTTCCACTGATCAGCGCAAGATCACAACAGAAGTCATTTCAGTTAGCTTTCCTGTAAAACAGGTCTATACATTGTCCTACATTGTTATTAAACTAACTTAACAGCCTTAATGTTATTTATCTTATTTGCTTTAGCTCATCAGCGTTTGCAGTAAATAGTTGTTTGGTCCACGTCTGAGCTTTTAAAACCAAAGTATCTCCAGACAACAGACGAGCAAAAGTCCTTCTATGTCATCGTGAACTTCATCATCTGCTACAGCTTCTCTGTTCATTTTCACCACTCAGTACCTCCACTAACCAGGTACTCTGTTACATGCATGTTTAGCAGTGTAGCAGTGAAAAAGGTCCCCTCGTAAACAGTTTCCCACTGGGCTGCGCTCTGAACATTGTTTAGGCTATTTAAACCAGTATTACAGTATAAGAAAAATCCATATCATAACAAAAATAAAAACCGGTTTTCGGTATGAACTGGTATACTGCCCAGCACTAGCTGCAGTGTAACTATATTATCTATCAGCAGTGTTAGGCTGCAAAATCAGGGGAAAAGTGGCCATGAGTTTTTAAGATGTGTGTTTGGGAGAGCTTACAGGTTAGATTACAATATTTTCTAGATGAATACTGGGATGCATAGGTTTGTACACATATACTCCCTACCAGTTGTTTCAGAGTGTGCAGGTGTTGACCCACTGTGTTTAGTATTTATCTATACTAGGGATGTTCGATATTGGCTTTTTTACCAATATCCGATATACCAATATAGT
>JAUBNQ010000027.1:7989462-8018819 GCA_032353495.1 Ctenopoma kingsleyae | reverse complement strand
CTCAGATTTGTCATATTTTGACATTTTGAGAGAGAGAGGAGAAGTAGCTGAAGAGTTTGATGTATAATATGTGCATGTTATGTAAAAGTTGTGTCATTAAAAGAGTAAAAACCGATACCAATATTTTCCGATATTACATTTTAATGCCAATATCGGCCGATATTAATGGTAGGCCGATAATATCGGACACCCCTAATCTATACACAGTGTCTTGTGCCCACCTGATGTGGTCAGACTTGGGCTGGTCAGTTGTTGAGTGCCCCAAGCTTGGAGCTCTATTCTGGGGTCTGCAGCTATCCTTTCTCTGCCACTAAACCCCCAACCATTGTCTGCCAAGCCTGGAATGAGCCCACTCAGCGCAGCATAAAGCCAGGCAGCAGTCAGCCCACCTAAACCCAAACTGTCCACTCAGCTCAGTACGCCCATGTATGTGTGTGCGAGTGTGTGGAGATAACTGACAAACTGCAGCTATCAAATCTCACCACCACCATCTTTACTGCTGATACCTCTGTTTGCTTCGGTGTTTGACACATGATGTCATAAGTAGCTGAGGACTGACTAACCTGAAAATCAGTCCCAGTGTTAGAGCTGCACTCCAAGATTTATTACTCATAAAAACAGACAGTTCTGTGTTAGTAGGCTTGGCTCCAGATGCAAGGGAAGTCACTGTCATTTGGGGGAACTTGTAGGTTTACATAGTTTTCTGAGAGCTCATCATGTGATCTGGAGTGGATGGACATGTAAATATCAAGGTACACTTAAAACTTTGGGCTAGTGATTTGTTAAATAAACAGGTACTTTCTTTCTTTGTGGCATTGCACCGAGTTAAAACTCTGATATGTTTGAACTTGGAGCATAAGCACCTTTATTTTTTTTATGCTGCTATAAATTGAAAAAGTTCAAGACAGCTCTATGTATGAGGAACTGCAGTGAACTGTGTCTTTCAACATATAAACCCTCAATCTGCCTTTGGTTATTTTTGTGCCTGTGAAAGCAGCGATACAGTTTGTTGTTGCATTAATTCTTCTGAATGTCAAAGCTAAATAACATAACACTTCTGCAGCTAAATGAGAGTAAGATTAAGAGTAAGATTCCTAATATCAGTATATTTTTTACTTCACATCTTGGCTACTGTAACTCTGTATGTGTGTATGTGGGACAATTATCTCCTCTACTGCCACTTTTAAATGTCAGTTACAGACCTTTAGACCACCTTTTTACAATTTAATTTGGCTCCCCTTCTTGATTAATATATAACAGACAGTTGAAATTAGTTGCATCTGTGTGTTATAATTTTATGATTTTATACTGGTTGTTTTCTTTGAATACATTTCACTGAATCTGAGAATAATTCTGCTTCTGTTCTTTGCAGGATGAGGAGAACGGCAATGGAAAGGGTAAGTGTCCTTCATCTTGCTCTTTCTCTTCCTGCTTCATCAGGCAAGAAATGAAAACCATGCATAAGGGGATAAAGATGAAGTAATGAGCTGGGTCCTATATTCCCTCCCGTCACCTTTGGGCTGCAGCCTCAGTGCGCCCCCTAAAGGAAATAATAGAACACTACATCTAAAATCCAACTGCATATGACAAGAATAATAGACAAGAAATCCTTATTTAATATAATATATATAATATTTTTTCAAGTCTTGGAAGTACTCAAAAGGTCCTGAACAACCTAAAGCTTTATTTCTAAAAAGCTATTTGCGTCTTTACAGTTGAGCAGATTCAGTCCCTGAATTTTGCATTTTATCTTCTTTTTTTGCTTTTTTCTGTCATGTAGAGTATCAGAAAGGTCGGCTGGAGCCAATGGACACAATATTTGTCAAGAATGTGAGAGAAAAAGGTCCAGCCCACCAGGCGGGCTTGTGCACAGGTAAAGGAAACATATGGTGCATGAGCACCAACATCCTGATTTGCATTGTAAATCTGTTGGTGAGAGCTCCGGTCATGTGATGCTGCAGATAGGAGCAGATGTTTAGTGAAATGAATAATAAAAAGAGACTTTAACCAAGAATAACATCAGATATTTCTTATTAGTTCAATTATTAGTTCATCATTTCTTCACTGGAAATGAGGGTTTTGTTTTTTTTTAAGATCTCTGTTGGTGATAACGCAGATACCAGCAAGTCAACTCAAATTCTGAAGTGCATTTCCCTGTGACAGAGCTGTTGAACTGTTCTTGTCATGTCTTGCTGCCTTAGCAGCCTACTCCCACCAGATCAGACAAACCAAACTAGTACAGTTAAACATAAGCTGTCACATCCAGAAAGTCAAATGCCAGTGTGAACAAATGCAAACACTGCAAAAACTGAGCACTTTGTATTTGATTGAACTTGCTTGAAGTCACAACAAAATCATACAAACTTTGATCAGGTAGGAATCCCATTTCCTCGGGCCCAAGGTCACAAAACACTTAATATGTGCTGACATTTCAGCATTTTATTTATCAAAACATTTCTGTGGGCAATTTAATAATGATTTGAAAGATATTTTTATTTGGTTGATCAGAATCAGAATCAGATTTAATGGCCATGTATACACACAAGAATTTGTCTTGATCGTGTCTCTCTAGTAACTCACACACAAGTACAAGCAATGTACTAACAATGTACTATACCAAATATACAGAATACAGATTAGTTGGAAGTGGTTAATATACATAATAAGTAAATACATACAGTACGTACATAATAATATTATACATGAATACGGTGATCTGTTACAGCAAGATCAGATTACGATCAGATTAAGATTTTTTGATGTATTTTTTTTCAAAGATATTCCAGTTAATACATTTTGGAGACATTAATCCTAGTTTACCATAATAAATAATAAATTGTAAGGTTAGATCTGAATGTGCTCAAGATGAGCTATTGTGTATGTACATTTCATTGCACAGGAACCTGTATCTTGTTAAATGTGCTTGCATTTAAATGCATCTGTGTTCTGCAGGGGATCGGCTGGTGAAAGTGAATGGAGAAAGTGTCCTAGGAAAGACATACTCACAGGTCATCGCCCTCATTCAGAACAGGTAAGACCTCCTTCCTGTCAATTAGTGGCCAGGACCAACCTGAGTCAGTGATGGCACAGCCCCAGTTGGTGCACATTTCAACAGGAATGAGGCTTGTTTTAGTTTAGTTAACCCATTTATAAATTAGTCACAGGATTTATTTTTGAGACTTTTCTGATAAATGCATTTATTTATGTTTTGCTCACATTTTGTATCAAGCACCAGATACGGATTTTGGGCATGAATTCATCATTTTATTTATTTTTTATTTATTTATCTCTATGTCTTGCTTTACGTCTTTACTCTTCATCTCCTCCTTTCAGTGAGAGTGTGTTGGAGCTCTCCATTATGCCAAAGGATGAAGATGTACTTCAGTTGGTAAGTGTGAGTATGGGATTTTTCATGCACCTTATCCTCAAAAACCTCAGTTTAGCCTACACATATCATGCATATCACAAAAATACATGCACGGTGCAAAGAAAGACGAAAAACCAAAGTATTATTTATTTAGCTATTTTTAAAGATTAGAGAGAATTCAGGAAGCAGTGTATTTTGTGGTGCTTTTGCAGCGTTGTGCCAGGGTTCGCTCCGTCACCGCCGAAGAATTTGCAGATTTTGTTGGAATGGCTGGAGAGTGACTCAGAAGCTCTCAGCTCTATGTTTAGATTACAACACACATTCATTAAAAGCCACCGGTATCTCTGCTGAAGCTTACGTTTGGAAAAAAAAAAAAACCCAAAACAACTGAGCACTCATTCATACAACCTTTTATTGTAGAACACATTTTTGTTGCTCCACAGGTTTGCTCCACACTCTCGCATGAACAGACATGCATCACCCCTTGCCCCTCCTATTAACCTGGAGCAAAATGTCAGTACACAAAAGATCACATTTAAGTGATCCTTCGCACACACATCCAGAAACATCAGTATTACTGCCTAAAGAGCCTGAAACTGGGTTTTTGATTTAAGCATACAGCCAGGTCTTAACATTATAAACCCACTTTTCTGTCCTCATACTCCTCCCCTTGCTGCTACGCCTGTATCTGCTGCATTCCTAGCATGACATCACCAGAGCTGCGCCTCCTTCCACACTCCCACAGGGTGGAGTAAGGCAGAGAGCGAGAGGGAGGAGAGAGGGAGTATGGAAGGATCCGATAGAGGAGAAAACAAGAAGCTCAAGGGATAGAAAACGCACAAAAAAAGTAAAAGAAAGAAGCAAAAGGTCAAATGCGTCTGAGAGAACGAAGGTGTGATATTTGAAGGACGGCAGGTTTTGGCAACAGGAGTGTCGTGACAGGAGTGTTGGTGAGGATAAGTGTTTTGTCTGGTCCTCGGCTCTTCCTCCTCTCTTTCTGTTTGTGTTTCAAGCGTAACACAAATACTCGGGAAAGGTTCTGCGTTATAGTGGACTCTTAGATCAATTTGGTGAACTTTGAAAAGGTTTCGGACCGTTTTAGCTTTAGTCTGTTGCGAGAGTGGCAAAAGGATTGTTTGCAAATTAGTTTTTGATTTCCTGGAGTTATGAGTCAAAGTTTTAATAAGTGCTTTAAGTGTGTAAAATTAATATTATGAACCTATTATTTGCAGTTAATTCTCTTAAAGCAGGGCAGTGTGTGTCTATCCTGTATTTATATAGACACAACTGGTGGGTACATGTATATGCTGTTGTGGTGTTGTGGCTTTTATTGAAGGTACTTTGTGCACTTTTCTATCTAGCTAGCATGGTTTTGTGTTGAGAGCTGAGGCCCTGGGGACGAGCTGTGGCAAAAGGGTTGAGCTGAGAGACTTGTTTTGTATTGCACAGTGGCAGGAAGTTGTCTTTTTGTCAAACTTGTTTACAGTACAAGCATATTTTGATTTAATGCTGTTTTACTTCCTGTCATGTCACATGTCATGTGTCTCTCATTTCTCTTCCCACCTCCAGGCGTACTCTCAAGATGCCTACCTGACTGGAAACGAACCCTATTCAGGGGGAGCTGAGAACCTCCCACCCCCTCCTCCCCTCTGTTACCCACGCACCAAGACTACGCCCCCTGCTGGACCTCCTTCGTCTGCCCCTATGGGCCAGAACCAGCTGGATAACTGGAGTCGCTGGCCCAGCTCTTCTAGTCCCTCTTCACCCCTGGACAACCGCTCCACTGTGGGCAGCCCCGCCAGCTGGCAGGAGGGGCGGGCAGGAGAGCCAGGTGGTGTGGGTCACAGTAGCCCAGCCCACCGCACAGAGGAGATACAGTACGGTATGACCAGCCAGCAGCCTCAGGGCCAGATCAGGGGGCGCTCCTACTCTTCCTCTTCCTCATCAGGAGGCCCCTTGTCTAGCCCGCTACAAGTCCACTACCCCAACCACCACGCTTCCAGCTCCTCGCAGGCCCAGCCCCGTAAATCCAGTTCAGCGTGGACCAGTCCTCCCCTGCCGCAGCTCAGCCACAGTCGTAATGAGCGGTGCCAGCAGGCCCTCTCTGACTGGTACTACAACCAGTTGCCTGACCGCTCAGGACAAAGCATTCAGACCCGCCACCGCAGCTACTCTCAGGACCGGCTCAGTGAAACCAGGCGGCAGCAGCAGCGTACAGGTGGCTGGCCACACAGTGCCTCCCAGGATACTCTGCTGTTACTCCAGCAGTCAGGACCTGGACCACATGGAGATCCCTACTGGTCATATGGAGAATGGGATGAGGGCCCAAGTGGGGGCCGTCCTGACTCGAACTATACTCGAACGCGTTCTGAAAACCTACTGGCTCAGTACGATCGCCATGGCCGCTCGTTAGAGATGCTGGACCGAGCCGCAGCTGGACTGGTATCGTCTCGGTCTGAGAGGCCATCGTGGCTTCAGCAGGCTCCCCAGCCGCCCCCCAGAACTGATGCATACTTGAGGCATGGGAGCCGATACGGTGCAGCACAAGCTCCAGCGTTGTCCCGACAGTCGCAGTCTAAACACCACCCACAGAAAAAGACCCAAGTTCAGTCCCCACCACAGCCTCAGCAGATTGCTCCTCAGAGCCGTAGACTTCCCTCTGCTCAGAGCATGGATGACCAGCCTGTAGGATACCGTAGCTACAGCCCCTCTTTTTACCGCAAGACAGGCCGCATCATGCAGCAAGCCCACTCTTTCAGGGACCCTTCATACTCTGGCCCACACTTGAACTGGAACCCAACACCTAAAACGAGCCCCCCAGAGGGCACAGTGGCACCCCTCATGGCTTCTACATCTTCCCCTCTTGCCTCCACCACTACTGAATCCCAGGACAGAGCATACAGGCCAACAAACCATGAGAGGGAACGAGGGGCAGTGGAGGGGCAGGCAGAGGTGGTGGCTCAGACACAGGAAGTGGTGCTGAGGCAGAAACCTCCCACTGGTCGAAGGAATGTCCATGGCATGCGCCATCCCCACTATGCCTTGCCTATGGATGAGCTAGAACCCTCTTTGTTTTCTCCCGATCCCCCAGACTCAGGCCATGCCACTGGTTCCACAGGAGATGTAGTCCCACGCAAACCAAACGGCAACCTCGCCCACCTCCACACAGAGGATGACTCTCTAGCCTCCATCCCATTTATAGGTAAGGAAGGAGTTTCTGAGTTTATTCTTGTGTCTCATCTGCTGCTTTAATGTCCTCACGAAACCTCAGACTGACTTCACTTCTATTCTATAATGTGGTCCAAATTAAGCATTCACTGACCGTCAGTGAGGATTTAAGTGAAAAGAGATGCAAAACTATAATTCAGACAAAATAATGAGTTTGGGCGAATGTGTGTATGTGTGTGTTGTTTTTTTCTTTTCTTTTCCTGTCTGTCTGTTCGGGCTCTTCTCAGATGCAGTTGCTCTTCTGTCACTGAGAATGTGTTGTGAGTTTGTGATTGTACGGTAATGGGTAATACAGGAACTTCCCTCAGTGTCATAGACAGTATTAGTAGTTTAGCTTGAATCATATTTGGGAATTCACTAATCCTGGTATCAGCCCTCTCCCTAAGGCCAACTCACCGTGTTGGTGAAATGAGGTGGAGTCTCACTTCATGAATGTGTGTGTGTGTGTTTTTGTTTGTACTTAAGCAGCGTAGTGCCGGAGACTTACTGTATAAATCCTGTCGTATGCCGTTGGCCCGTCTAATTTGTAGGTCCACATTAGCGGAGTCTGTTTTTTATGTCTTCCAGTAAGATGGCAGTTTAGTTTTTTCTTCCTTTAAATGATTGATTTATCAAATTAGAATCTGAGTTTAACAAAGGAATAATTCATGGTATTTCTTACTGACACAGAAGTTACTGCATATAATTTATTAAACTGGAAATCAATTGTGTAAACTTGACACACTTCCCTAACAAAGTGTGCACTTTAATTAGACTTTTCTATAATGAGTTCATAATCATTTGAAAACTTTGATCCATTGTGAATGATTTTATCTACTTTTAATTGACCAAGCAGATAAAAATTAACTTAATTCAAATTTTCGTTTGCAATATTTTGAAGTTTTGCATCAGTGTTTAATTGAATTAATCGGGTGAAATTAAAAACTCATTGATTTTGCCATGAACTGATAATGATAATCTTAATTGCTTCTGTACGTGTTCGTATGAATATTTACAGTGTTATTCTCAGTCGGAGTTAACAATATTCATGCCCCAGCTTGTTCCCAGCTTGAATGAAAGAAAATGCGCTCTGCTGGCTTTATATTAGTTTCTATCACTTGACATGGACAGTAGACATCAAGT
This sequence comes from Ctenopoma kingsleyae, assembly GCA_032353495.1. Taxonomy (NCBI): domain Eukaryota; kingdom Metazoa; phylum Chordata; class Actinopteri; order Anabantiformes; family Anabantidae; genus Ctenopoma; species Ctenopoma kingsleyae. The sequence continues at coordinate 8,011,102 of JAUBNQ010000027.1, read as the reverse complement.
CAAACCATAGGCAAATGAAGTCAGACAAGCTGTGCCTCCATCGACCTGTCACAGCCTGAGGAAACAACCGCCGATTACCTTAACGCCAAATAGATTCAAATCAGCAAGCTTGGAAGCCAGCTTGTAATGACTGTCAATATTTGAGGCAAGCCACGCTCAGCACTAGAAAGCTATTTAGAGAGATCAAATCAAGTGGATATTCAATCAGGAGACATTTCCCTGCATCTCTCTCAGTCTGTCAGAGCACATTCTTGCCTCGTACCTTCACCTGATTTAAACGAAACCAGGTAGTCAGAGCTGCAGGCCGAGACACGTTTAATGGCCAGAAACTGAAACTTGGCTAGTTTCTCTCCATAAAAGACTAGCTTTTCTCTCCACATCTTTATCTCTCTGACAGATTTCATGATATGATCAGGCTCCGTTTGGGAGCATGCGATTTAAAAAGCTGCTGTTCTTATCTGTGAGGTAGCGAGCACAAAGGTGTGTTGTGTCTGACAGCAGGTATGTTCTCAGCACGTCACGTATGTCCAAAAGTATTTTTTGGAGCTCGCTCAAAGTGAATTAAACGGAAAGAGGCATGCAACAACAGATGTATATGTTACTCTGTGCAAACTTGGAATTTTTCAACATGACTCTAAGCTGTAAATTAGCAGGAGGTTTTTGTGGCGGTTCTTGTGGGGAACAGTATGGGTCCGTACACTCAGTTCCCGCCTTCAATGCTGCTATTGTGCTGCTCTGGAAGATGAAGGGGTTTGTGTGTGTGTGTCTGTGTGACTCTGTGGGGGTTCACCCTGTGACTGTCTTTACAAGCTGGACCCTGAACACAGACAGACCAGGACCAAGACCAAGACCTTCTGTACTGGCTTCTTTCCTGCTGTAAGACAAGGCTTCTTGTCTTACAGTCCCTGTTTCCTTTTTTTCTGGCTCTTTCTGGATCATTCTTTTTCTTTTTTCCTCATTAATTTGTTTACATTGTTTAACATTGTTTTAGGTCTATGGATTGAACATTTTTGATCAGATCTGTTCTTCTTCGTCAGATTTATCGAAACTGTTTATTATTCCATCCTCAGTTAGTCATTTGTGATTTTTCTAAGCAGCCTATCATTAACCAAAGTTAGTTCAAAGTCACTTATTTGGATTTGCAGCTTTCTGCCTGTTTCATTTCTTGCATGATAAATAAGTGATAATAAACCCTTTTGTTTGAGATTTATTTGACACTGTTGGGCTTTCAAGAAATGCAGATCTGTGTATTTCACTATTTAGTGATATTTTATAGACCAAATGATTAATTGTTAAACCAAAAAAGTGACTAAATAAACAACAAACAAAACAGTAATTGTTGCAGCCCTACGTCTCTATCCTTACTTTAATCTGACTTGTCTGAATTTTCTCGTACAGCTGTATGGCGTTTAACATCTGAGAGGAGTGATAAAAAACAATTTGGGTGGAATTAACCTAACTCGAACTCTAAAATATCAGTATTCAGTAAGGGAGTAAAGGCAACATTCTTTTATGCTAATCATAAGAGACTGTCATATTTCCCAGCCTTTAGTGGAGCATTTTGAATTTCTTCTTCCACTTTCCTATGTAATCTTTAAATGCTGGCCTCCATACATGATGTTGCTCCCCTCTGCTGGTCTGTCTGTGTCTCGTCTCGTGGCTCTGAGCTCACTCTCAGAGCTGCCTGTTAATGACGGCCTTTGTTAAACCCACAGCCTGGCTATTTCTGGGCCATGCTGTAAACAGGCAGATTCCTTATCCCTGATTGGGAATGTTTTCTGCCTTGTGCTGGGCACTAGCATGCAGAGTAGTGAAGAATAGAACAGCAAGGCTGTGAGATGCAAGGAGAGACAGAAAGAAAAGGGTTGTGATGGCAACAGAGGTTTGATGATTAGATGGAGACAGAGAGGTAAGGAAAAACTCATCTAGGGCAGGTGTGAGGTGAGCTATGGAAAACCAGGAAACCCCAGCAAGAATTTTCAAAAAAGACTAAGTGGTGGTCTGTGGGAGAGTGGATCTCAGACCAAACCCTTCCAGTCTGCCGAGCTGAGGCTGTGCTGCCCTCTGTTGTTTGTTTCTCTGTGAAGCAAGCCTTGCAACATTTTAGTCCTGACAGTTTTAAAATGTCAGCCCAAATCCAGCTTCTCCTCATTTTATGCTAATATCAAGATGACGTCTCATCCTCTCTGTCACTCAGGAAGTGTGAGTCTATGCATACTTGCATGAAAGCTTGTGTGCGTGTTGCAGTTTCATATCCTTTTACATCCGCTGAAACTGTTACAGATTTGTAGACCATGTGACCTATGTATAATAATAATAATACAGTTTTATTCCTTTTGTTGTCTTGGACTCTGAAGATTCATTCATAACATAAAACTGCAGCTGAATATCTGCATTCAGTCACTCACAAGTATGTATGTTGTACTTGTGCGATTGTGACAGTTTCTCATGCATGAACTGTATCAGATCACACACTACTGTAGATTTCATAAAGAACTGAAACCTGAAGCCAGTAAATTTCTCTCACAAAATGCCCTCTGGTCGCTACTGAATAGCTCTTCTTATGGCAACAGGAGACACAGGTACTGCATTATCTGAAAACTATTTTCCTATTCTTATAACATTTGTTCATTTTACTCAGTTTGTATTAGTAGTTTTGTTTCTTTCCAGAGACAGTTGCACAGGTTTTAGCCCCTGTAGCCTCGTCTGTGGATTTGACCATCGATGTTTATGGTCTGCTTTAATGGAATCTAAAAATGCTATGTTAGAATACCATTGCTGCATGTGCTGATTTTTCCATTACATTTAAAGAGAAGTTTAAAGAAGTGCAGACTGTGAGATGTATATTTTGTTCAGTATCTCTCATGGTAACCCTGCGGTTCCTCGTCATTCCTCTCCTTACCTCTCCTAATCTAACCCCTGCTTTTTCACTTTCCCTCTCTTTCCCCTCTAACCTTTTCTCTAACACCTAACATTATCCCTTTTTTTTCTCTTTCTCTCCCACCTTTTCCTCTCCCTCTGGCTTCTTTCCCTCCACCTCCCACCCTCCGCCCAACAGATGAGCCAACCAGCCCCGGCGCCGATTTGCGCGCCCGCCATGTGCCAGCGTCCTCCGTCGTGTCCAGCGGCATGAGTTCGGCACCCACCGTGGTCGCCAGCTCCGCCTCCCCCACCTTCACCTTCCCCCTCACTAGGCTCTTCTCATACGACTGCAGTGAGTGCCCCCTCCTCCCTCTCTTACTCCCCACTGCATGCAGCAGAAAAGTATCTGATTTTTAGTGTTTACTTGCAATGCACTTTTCCTTCATAAAGGGATTGCTGAAGTGTGCATGAGATAAAATCCTCATTGTTGATTGGTATATCAATTTATAAAATTTGTTTTCTTCACTGGTATAATTTCTTATATCACATATGTTATCATTGGGTCTTATTTCTTCAAAAGAAATCCAAATAGTATGGAGAGTTCCTAAATCAAGTGTCTTTTTTATTATTCTACTGCCACACATGATTAATATATCGGTTTGATTTCAGAATACTGACATTAATTTCTACAAATTGCTAGAAATGGACTCAAATTCTTGAAAAGTTTTTAGCAGTGCTAACATTTTGCATGCCAGATTTGTAGATTGCACGTTGGACACAGTGAAGATGATTTGCCAAATAGTTGCATGAAGACCAGATGTCAGTGTACTTTGAGCTTCGTTTAACACTCGGTCTAGTTTAAAGTGGACAAATTTGCATGTCTTTAATCCAATGCCCCACGTGCATGTCAGTCTGTGTTTGTAGAGGCTATATCTGCATGTCAGTGGTGAGTAAAAAGTCCAGAGATAATTTAATGTGACCCACGACTCCAGTCCACCCCAGCGTCCATCCTCACCTTTTCACTTGCCACTCAAACCTCCTGACCACCTCCTGCTTTCTCCCTCACTATCCCCACCTCCTAATCCAACACCTTCCACTTTGGTGATTGGCATTGCATCAACTTTCTGTCTTTCTCTCCGTCTCTTTTCTTTTCTCTTCATTTCTTTTCTCTCTCTCCACTCATTCATCCTCTGGTCGAGCAGGCAATATTAAATCCAGTCGCCGTTCCTCCTATCTTCTAGCCATCACCACTGAGCGCTCCAAGTCGTGTGATGAAGGACTCAACACGTTCAGAGAGGAAGTCTTGACGTGAGTAATGCAACATCCGGCTGTGTGCAGGACCAAGCTGATATTGTATAATGTAAGCTACGTGTGCAGAGATTTTGACAGTTTTTATTGTTGTTGTTCACAGGAGAGCGAAGAGCTCCTTACCAGACAAGGTGAGTTCTTCCTCAGTGGTCTTAAACAATTCTTAACACGTTCTTTAGACTAGACCACTAAGAAAATTCTATTTCTAGTCTATTTTAAACAAATAAATAAAAATTTATAAATGTAGAATTTTAGAATTTTATTCTGTTGATAACGATAACGTGTAGAAGTCGAATCCTGATTGTTTGACAAATTCTCAAAGGTGAAAATTATGACTAAAATATGTTGCTACCAACAAAAACAGCAGCTGGTAAAGGTGGGGTTTCAATCACCTTATATAGTGACAGGAGCTTAATCCATAAATTATACACTAGCATTTTATTAATATATAATGATTTTTATAAGAATCATCCATCCATCTGTTATCCTAAACCCTTGTCCTCTCAAGGGTCGCAAGGTGCTGGAGCCTGTCCCAGCTGTCATTGGGTGAGAGGCGGGGTACACCCTGCACAGTCTGACATATATGTGGTGTAACAGTACAACAGTCCTTAAATCTCTGAACTGACTGAGTTATGTCATTTACATAATTACATTTGGTTTGATGTAACATCAGCCTTTATGTTGTACTTTTTCTGACCTCACTGTCTGAAACAGTTTGTCCTAGCTCCTGCCCCTCATGCTGGAGGGTCGTGCTAAGGCTGAAACACACAAGGATTGAGTTCTCCTGCCAAGTCCAGAGGCTACATAAACTTCACAATTTGACATAGTTTTATTTATTTATCATTCAAAATATCAACATTTGAAATCCACCCATATGTGTTAGAGCCTCGTCGTGTTACGTCCACAGTGCTACTGAAGTAGATATAGCAACGTTTTCTTTTTAGGTTTAATGTCTTTTTCAGAAATCAGTGGACTTCTGTTATCACACTGATCTTTATCATGAAATGAAAGTGAAAAAAGTCAGAATTAATGTTCTGATTTTTTTCCAGGTCTCAAGGTGAAACTAACATATTTAATGTCTGTCTATTAACAGGTTGTCAACAAAACATTTTTCTGAACATTTTCCTGTCTGTGTTTCAGTCTCTGGACAAATTCGGAACAGCAGAGGAGGTCCGATCTAAACGCCATTCCACATCAGAGCTGGGAAACATCACCTACAGCGACATACGGCGAGAAGGATGGCTGCACTTCAAACAAATCCTCACGGAGACGGGAAAGGTGAGCAGACCAAGCCTTGTTAGAAGGTAGCTGAAGGCAGAAAAGCTTTTAAAGCAGATGAAGACTCACATCACATTTCATCTTTCCTTCACAGAAGGTGGGAAGTGGCATGCGCCCGTGGAAGCGAGTCTTTTCTGTGCTCCGTTCCCAATCACTCTTCATCTACAAGGACAAGAGGGAGGCGTTGTTTGGTGGGAGTGTGATCGGCGGAGCTGCCGAGGATGAACAGCCAATCAGCATCCGGGGCTGCCTGGTGGACATTGCGTACAGTGAGACGAAGAGAAAGCATGCCCTGCGACTGACCACTCAGGATTTCTGTGAATACCTGTTGCAGGCGGAGGACCGGGAGGACATGCTTGAGTGGATAAAGGTCATCAGGGAAAACAGCAAAACAGACAACGAGGTCAGTGGTCACAGCTTTACTTGTCAGATTTTAACCTGTGTGGCCTGGGTTTAATTGGGGAAAAAAAGCACTTTCAGAATCTCAATGCAGATGTGTTTGTTTGTTGCAGGAGTTTGGCAATTTCAGACAGCTGCTCATCAACAAGAAACTGGATAATTACAGAAAGCAGAGGTGATCAATTGAATGAATGAAGCAACTATAGTATAAAATATGTTGCCATGATTGAAAGCTTGACTCAAACCCACCTCTCTATCTCCCCCTGCAGTCCAACAGGCAGCAAACCCGACTCCTCTCCCAGGATGTCCCGCATGAAGCCTCCCTTCCTGCTGGCCAAGACGGAGAACGTTGCTGGAGCACCGCGTTCACCAAAACCAGAGGGCAAAGGTCAGTACCAGGGAAAGACACGTCTACTGCAACAGTTTAACTTTTATTTATTTACTTCAAATAAAACTAATACAAGAGACTAAACAACACAAAAACACTCTGCAGGGGTTGTTGGTGAAGTCCTGTTACATCTAAATCTGGCAACTGCAAAAATATGAGTAAATATGAGTTCAGTCAACAAGAAGTAGATTTCTCAGGGCACCGCATTTGTGCAGCATCATACTTGAGCAAATTCAGTATCTTCTTCTGCAATTTTGCATAAAAATGTTACAGAAAAAGGACATCACAGCATATACAATATATACATATAAAAATCACTTAGTAAAACTATAAATAAATAAATACTTAAAGTAAATCCCTTCAGAAATGTCAGTATTTGTATCTTTATTTGTATCTGGTTGTTGATGAGCACGTATAAAAAAAGATAAATTACATTTAAAGCTGTATATAACATATTTTATAGGTATTTGCTAAAATATTAGCAAACAATTGCAGTTGTAGGTAGTTTATTATCGGTCGATAACAGTTTGGACATCATGCTTTGAAGAGAGCCTTTAACATTGAGTAAACAAAAAATCAAGTACTGAAGCACTGTGAAGTCAGTTTTTGCTCGATCTATCCTCAGATGAGAGCAGCCCTCCCAAGTCTCCGTGGGGAATCAACATCATGAAGAAGACAAAGAAGGCCGGGCCCAAAGCTTTCGGCGTGAGGTTGGAGGAATGTCAGCCGGGTGCAAATAATAAGGTTAGCCACAGTATTCTGCATCGCTGCCTAAATGCTATGAAGCAGATTTTCTACTTGAAGTTGTATTTCTGGAATTATATTTGTGTCTGTGTCTTTGTTCTATTTCAGTTCATACCGTTGATCGTGGAGATCTGCTGCGGTCTGGTGGAGGACATGGGTCTGGAATACACCGGAATCTACCGAGTTCCTGGGAATAACGCCATGGTGTCGATGCTCCAGGAGCAACTCAACAAGGGCGTCGACATCAACCCCGCAGAGGAGGTGAGGAACAGCAGATACACTTGCGTATTTATTGTAAGAAGGTGAGATACTGTGATCTCTGACTCTTTACTGGGTCTTGTGCCGTCAACAGAAGTGGCAGGACCTCAACGTGGTCAGCAGTTTACTCAAATCCTTCTTCAGGAAACTTCCAGAGCCGCTTTTCACCAACGGTGAGCCTAAACATATCATGACAAGCCATCACACTTACTGTACTGTCTCACACTATAATGCATTGAAATCAAATCTTTTTTTAATATTTCTAATATTTTTGCAGACAAGTACAATGACTTCATTGATGCCAATCGAATGGAAAATGCATCAGACAGATTAAAAACCATGAAGAAACTGGTACGCCTCTGTTTGTATTCATGGTTCTGTTTCAGAAAGATCCTTTTTCTGCTCAGTTACTGTGTTCATGAATATTTGTGCATGTGTGCAGCAGAGGTCTGACAAGTTCCACAGGTTTATCACTCTCGTCATTTCTCTTGTTTCTCTTTTGTAGATCAGAGACCTCCCGGATCATTATTACCACACTCTGAAGTTCCTGGTTAGTCACTTAAAGACTGTAGCGGACCACTCAGATAAAAACAAGGTGTGTGAAAGAAGGTTTGTAAATATAACACATATATACACACATCACTGAGATATCCTGGGTATTCATGTATTTTGTCTTTATCTGGCGTGTGTAGATGGAGCCTCGTAACCTGGCTCTGGTGTTTGGGCCGACCCTGGTTCGGACGTCTGAGGACAACATGAAAGACATGGTCACGCACATGCCTGACCGCTATAAAATAGTGGAGACTCTCATCCAGCATGTGAGAGATGTCACATGAAGACACACATACACACACATCGACACAAATCGCTGGTAGATCTTTTCATGCTAAATATTTTGTTGTCTGTTGTTCTTGTAGTGCACCTGGTTTTTCACTGAAGAGCTAGACAAGGATGAAAAGGTGGGTTTCTTATATTGTTCTGATTACGTGACAATAGTAATTCTTTTAGACATACACACTGAAAACTTTAATATACTGTTAAACAGAGGCTGTGCTAGTACAGTAGTTTGTGTGTAAAACTTCAGCCGTCATTATTGGAAATGTGCTGCAATTCCCCAAATTATTCCTGCATGTTTCAAGATGGCAACAATAGTTTTGTGAAGATTTATGAACTGGTTCACAGCATGTTTTTGTCATGTTCACAGATTTTCAGACAAATGTATGTGTCTGTAAATATGTTTACCCCGTGTCTGTCCCTCCAGACGCCGGTAGACACAGAGGATGTTCAGCCTGCCCCGAACATCGACCACCTGCTGTCCAACATCGGCAGGACTGCTCTGCTTGGCGAGGCCTCAGGTGAGCGACCCCCCTTGCTGCTCTTGGCCAGCTCTGACCGAGCTGACCCGTTGCATTCTGGTAGCTGTAAGCAACAACCCAGAATTAATGCTGCTTTCCGTTTAGAGCTGGAAGAAGGAAATTCCCCAGTAGTGTAGAATTACAATCTGTGTCCAGTGATCGGAGGAAAGAAATCCACCATACAGGCCCAAGTTGTCTTGTTCTTATTAACACAGATCATTTTTCAATTGTCCCAATAAAAAATACTTGATTTAACAAGCAGGTAAATTAATGTTTTTGACTTTGTTCTGACAAAACATATTTCTAAAATTGAACTTTTTGATGGCATGTTGATATTAATAAACTCTCAAATGTAACCGTGTTGGCATGAAGTCAGACAGCTGCATTCCTCACTTGGAATTCCTTGTTGAACGTTTGTCCCAGTTTAAAGCCAGAATTCCCTACTCTCAGAACAGAACTGGAACGCAGCATAAGAAATGAACATCCGTTAGCGTTAGTGTTTCTGTGTTTGATAGCATGCCTACTTCTCTCCATACTGCTGACCTCTTTTTCCCTCCACGTTGCTCATCTTTCACTTTCTCTGTACGTTTCTGCGTTTTCTTCTCTTAGCTGAGCCTGTGGAGCAGCCTCTGCGGTAGGATGGAAAGTCCCCTGGCAATATGTGTGTGTGTGCGTGCGCGTGCGTGTGTGTGCGTGCAAGCAAGTCATGTATCATACAGTGTTGTGAAAGTGAAATTGTGTGTGTGTGTGTGTTTGTGGGAGATACAGAGTGTCAGTGGTGGTGATGGTTTGTGTCTCCTGAAAGTCAGTGTCCCCCCCTCTCAGTGTCAGACGAAGGTTTTTTGTAAAAACATGTCATTTCAGTGTCATCCCAGTCTGACTAATGCATTAACGCATGACTGGATGCTCTCTGCTGTTAAAGCCACTGTATCTGACACTGGAGTGTAAAGTGTGTCACTGAGAGACAACTCCCTCACTGGTGGCCTGTCTTGTTGTCAAACACTCATCATACGGGAAATGTAGTCCAACCATCAGGTTCCTAACCCCACCATTAGCTTTAAAGCGACTCTAGATGGCGCCATTTCAAAAGCACTTTACATTTCCTTTCAAGACACTCTCACACAAACTTTAGAGAGACAAAATATTAAACAATAAAATGTAAAATCTATAAGATTTATGAACTGCTAGTCCTGAAACAGTAAGATAATTATTTTGTTATATAATTAATGGAATCACAGATATTATTATTATTATAAACAACTAAGCTGTATTTTTATATTATTGAAATATTTATATTGTTAACAATGTTTCAGAAAAGTAAAAACATTCACATCTTCATCTTCAGATTGACAGTTTTGTCCAACCAACAGTGCAAAAACTAAAGATATTCATCATCATCATCAATGATATTATTAGACTATTGACTATATCAGTCATCATCACATTGGATGACACGTTGCATTTTTGTTTGTACAATTCTTGTCATAGGTGAGGTTCAGTATAATTTTGAGGTAATTACCTAATTTACCTACTTTCGCTTTTATTTCACTAATTTTTAGAGAGAAATTAGATTTTTTTTTCTCCACACATTAGCTATAATTTACACTACAAAAGAGATGTGGTCAAATGTGGTTTGAGCGATCGGACCACAATCTGTCTTGGTGGGCGTTTACACTCTTATTTAACAACGTGTGATCCGATCGCCTAAGACACATCTTAATACCAGGTTTAAAGAGGGCCTACAAGAGCAAGAAGAAAGATAAAAACCACCTTTTGTGAGATGAACACAAAATCCGTTTGCCGCTGATGTCATTGGTCCATAAGAAATGACTCCATCTAGAGAACCGACCCTCCCATAAGAAATTTTGGTTTATACATTATGTGAAGGACAAAAATTGAGTTATTGTCCTGCACCAGTATGTTTGTGAGGGAATGTGATTCTTTTCACGCTCTTTGATTATTTCTGCCTTCGCGCCTCCCAACGCTTCTTTCACTGATTGATGTCATCAGTGTTTTCTGTGATGTCATCATTGTGTGCCGTGATTTCCTAATGCACCAACAACAAACCCTGCTTCCCAAATCATTGTTTCTCCTCCACAACCTCCAGTGTGTGAATCAGTGTCTTTGTGTTGGGGTCTGTCAAGGTCAGAAGGCACAGAGGAAGATTAGTACTTTAAAATTTAATATTACTTTTTCAATCTGAACAGAGACAAAAAAACGCTGATACAAAGAGAAACTGTGTTTTAAAAAGTGACGACCACACAAACTTCCTCTGTGACTTCTCCGGCCTTTTGTGAACTTCAGTTTATCCGACCTGCTGATGTCTTTTTATTTCTTTTTTCCCCCAGACTCAACCAACAGTGACTCGGCTAAATCAAAGGTAACATCCCCTTATGTGGTTACCAAGGTTACTCTGGTTGTTATTATGGTATTAAAAAACTGTCAGCTAAAACTTTGTTTTCGTTTTTCAGGGGTCATGGGGGTCAAAAAAAGATCTTACTGCCAAGGACTTCCTGACTCTTTCCATCATGTCGGCTGTTACCGGCCGTAAACGCAGGAAACGCCGAAACGCCCGCCGCATGGGCAGTAGCACTGACGACGACTCAGAGCACGAGCCAATCAAAGCGGGACACCTTGGGGCAGAAGAGGAAGAGGAGGTGGGGTCACCTGTGGGAGACACTGCTCCTCGAGCTGAGGGAGAGGAGGATGATGATGAAGAAGAAGAGGAAGACGAGGAAGTTGTAGAAAGTGGAGAGAAAGAGGAGGTAGAAGAAGAGGAGATAGTGGCGGTTATTCCCAGTCGGACATGCTGCAAAGAGGAAGAGGAGGCCGGAGGAAGGCAGGCTGCCATGTTGCTACATGATGAAGAGGCACGGGCGGAGGTGAAGGGGCCACCGTGGCGAGCTCCAGATGATGCCCGGTCTATTGTTTCTGGTTACTCCACTCTCTCCACATTAGGGCGGAGTCTAGGGTCAGAAGGGAGAGGGGACGACGCTGACGACGAGCACAGCGAGCTGGTAAGTGAGACGGACAATGAGAGTGGCTTCGCCTCGCGCTCCCTCACCCAGGAGAGACCTGATAAACACCCACCTCCACCTGTGAACACACAAGCACCAGCAGCTCCACGCAGCTTCCTCTACACACATTATAAATCCCCCGTTCTCTCACCCGCAAACCCGCATGCCCCGCCCACACCCCTCACACAAACACAGGACTCTGCAGAGAGGAGCGAAGGAGGGGCACGCTCGACTACGCCCTCATCTTCCTCCTTCTCCTCCTCCTCCACCACACACAAACTGCACTCGCGGCCTTCTTTCAACTCCCACAAGCTGATCCAGTGTGACACTCTGGCCAGGAAGAAGCTGAAGTCGGAGAAGAACAAGGCTCGCTCCCTGGACCTGATGGAGCTGTCTGAGACCGTGGCTCAGAGCGACGGGGCTGGCTCTGGATCCGAAGGTCCACGGACAGTGAGCAGGGAGACCTCCAGAGCCAACCCCTCCTCAGGCAGCAGCCAGGAGAGTCTGCGCCTGACTCGACCCAAACCCACTCTGCCACCCAGTGAGGCCGCCTCCTTCATACCGACCGGCCCGGGGGGCAGGTCTCTGGCCGAGCAGGTTCGCGCTCGACTGCTGGGCTCAGCCGACGACCTGCGCAGTGTGGGACTGCGAAAACCGCTGTCGCCTGAGACACGGAGGAAGAGACGGGCCTGGCGCAGACACACTGTGGTGGCTTCGCCAGTTGAGGCGTACAACAAGAGACCCCCACTAACTGCCAATGAGTTCTCCACATCTCCTATGGATCAAAACCAGGTCAAAACACCACGGCTGCCTCAGGATGCAGACGGGCTCGAACAAGGACCGGCAACGCGTCAAGCACCCACCTCTAGATTCCACCAGTACCTGTGACTCCTGCCAGCTGACCCACCCTCTACTGTGGACAGTTCAGGTTGGAGAAAAGAGGCTGAAGCTGCTGATTCTGAGGGGGGGGTTGGTCGAGCTCCTGACTCCCTGCAGATAAGTAGACCAGCAGCAGTGTAAGCTGGGTTGTGATTAGTTACCAGGTACCAATAAACAGGTCTTTAACAGCAGCCCTCCCTCTTCTTTTTGAAAAGCTCCATTTGCATGGCATGGGGCATTCGAGTGTTGCCAAAGCTTTCGTGTTTTTTCTTTCCTCTGTGTGTGTTTTTAAAGAAATAATACAGAAACACAAATAAACCTCATCACAACCAATGTCACAGCCAATAATTCTTACCTGAGGAATAACTGAGCATGCTTCCCATCTTCTCTTATTTCCCATCTGGCTCCTAAATTAAATCCCTTCAAGTGACCAGAGGAGGATGCTGACGTGCAGCCTTCCTCCGGTTCGCGACAGAATGGTGCTTCTTATAAAGGTGGAGTTTCACACTTACTATTACAAGATAACAAAAGTTTAACAGTCGGGTTTAAACCATTTCAACTGATTTTCCATATCAGTCTTCCTAATCTGTTATTCCTCAGACCACTGACACTGTAAAACTCATCTATACAGACACACACACAAAATACAGTTGTCTCTCTCTACTTGTTAATAATGTTCATGTGTGTTTGCGCAACAATATTTGTGATCATGTCTGAGCGTGCAGGTGTTTGTGATGAATTATTTTGTAACATTTGTACAAAGCCTTGTTAAGTTAACCTTGTAAATATAAATATTATGTTATCATATTTGTTTTTACTTTTTTTTAGTTCTTTTTTATGGTTTACAAAAGTGTGAACAAGTGCACAGTCAGTTTTTTTCAAGATGTTACTTGAAATGTTTCCCTTAATATATTATTTTTTTTGTTTTATATTTGCAATATAAATATTATATATATATATACATATATATATATTTTGTATAAAAGTAACAAAAAAGTACTTTTATTGTAATTTCACCTCTTGGGTGTACCTGTTCAAAGGAGACATGATAAACATGACTAAACTTGTTCCTTATTTCCTCATAGATGGCCTTTCTGATTCTCAGCACTGTGCAGAAAACCTTTATCTCATGAGATACAGTCTTATAAATCTGGTGACTATACGTTCAACATGTACACAAACTATCTAGCAACTTACATGTAGCAAGATAAGTAATCTGGTAATTATTACAGAATATTGGATAGTTTTCAGGCAGCTTAGCGCCTCATTGTGACGGCTGACATCATCGTTTGTTTTGTTATTCGTGTCTAGGATCACCGAGCGTCGCCTCTTTAGCTCTGCTCATATTTACTGAGCTCAAGACAAAGTATGTTCCAACTTGTGATAGAGAGAAGAATCTTAACAGTGTTAATAGACAGTGTAGCGCATACAAACGGCTCCACTTTCACTTCAGGTGATCTACGTGTTTTCATCATGCCTCCTCTAAAGGTTCATCTGTCTGCATATTTATTACCTTGGGGTTACACGGTGGGGAGTTTTCCGTAAGGTCAGGCTCTAATAAATCCTCCCTGACTGGGGAAATGGTACATTAGAGGATCTGAATGCTAAAATCTGCTAACTGTTCTGTTGTTTTCACCGCTCATCTTGACTGTGGAGCCACATCAGAATAATAACACAAATGGGACGTAAAGCTTCTAGAGTCATCAGAGACTCGCTCGTTTTCACCTGACCAAATAACCCCGTGGAAAATAATAAGTGATAAGTTTTAGTCTTGTCTTACCTCAAGATTTTTTCTACAAGTGCCTGATTTCTGGAATGTGTTTTTGTTCTGCGGTGCCATGCTCGGTTCTTATCTTTCCATTTCCTCCTGTTGTTTCTGGGTCTCCTCCCTCCTCTCTTGTGGTTGATAGTACGACTTACGGCGCTCACCCAAAGATGTGTACATTAAATTCAAGCGGTCTAAATGAGAGGCTGTGAAGAAAGCACACTTCAAGCCAAGGACACGTCTATGCACTCTCTTTGCCTTTAACGCAGGCATTAACAGCTATTACCGATGCTGCTAAGAGAGAAGAGGCATAGTATTCTCTCAGCTGCTTTTTTTTTTTTTTTTTTAAACAAGCCGAGGTCATCTCTCTTTGCATAGTGATCCACAGTGTGTGAATCTGGTACACCTAACCTACCCTAAACCTGCATTGGGTCATACTAGACAACATCCAATTTGCTAATGAACAGCTCTTGTCTTCATCTAAAGGAAAACTCAATAATTGGTGTGTGTTGTCTGAAATGTGATTTACCTAATGTCTCATGTTGTATTTTAGATTTTCTTTTGTACATACTATCTTAATAATGTAACATATTGTATTGTGTACATTTGGAATTGCTTTTGAGTATAACTAATATGAACACAGCAGGACTTAAAGGTTGTCCACCTGAAACCATTTCCCTCATGGCTGTGCGCTTTAAAGCAAGGTTATGATGTAAATAAACAGAATTATGTTTAAAAAAAAACATTTGCATGCCTGTCTGTTTTTTTTTAGACTGTGAGATTTTGCAAGACACACTTTTGCCTGGTGGACGAGGTTCCTTGTTTTGGAGCACAGACAACTTATAATAAGAGCTGAATGTCGCCCTCTAGAGGCTGCAGATAAATACTGTCTCTCTAGGCCCTTCTGGCACAGATTCCCTCTGCACATACAGCAAACTTCATTTCAACTACAGGTACTATGTGTTTTAACCTTTAGGGATAGATTCATATATTTGTATTCAGTGAATATTAGCTGTAGTACTGGGAAAGTATTGACAATGAAGATTATTCTACCTTATATAGAGTTTTAGTCAAATCAATCTGCATTAATTCCTTTGACTTTTAATAAGACAATCACCTCTCTTATGGACAAAATCTGTTTCAAATGAGATAATAAACCTGTTTTTTTTATTCTGAACAATAACCTTAACAGATTTAACTCAGAGAGGGCAGGCCTCCATAAAGAGCATCTCCATCATAGCCCATCCCCCTTCTGCTGTGACTAGAGTCCACTGATGTCGTCTGTCTGGCCCATTTCAGGATCCTCACAAGAAACGCTTTGTGATCACTTGCATGCTGACAAAAGCCACGTACTGTAGAGTCACGCTGCCGCTTCCTGTGTTTTACAGCAGGCGTTATAACACATGACAGATTTAAGCAGAATTTCAAAATTCTTTATTTGAACTTGTGTTGACACAACTGTTAAAATGGCCACTCTGGAATTTACTCCTGCAAATCAGTCTTTGCAAACAAGCCCAATTAGTTAGCTGTAATTTGCTATTCAGTTTGTTTGGGGGTGGTGCAACATACAACGTCTGTTTTTAAATTCAAAAATGAAACTGTATGTCAATGGATACCTACGAATTTGACCCGGGAAACAAAATATTTTCGCGTTGTAAGATAACATTCTCTTTATAAAAAGAATCTTGCTTTTGAAATATTTACATTTGTTCTTGAAAAGAAAATCAACAGGACACCCTACAGCCCAAATAGAAAAGAAATAGAAAAGTATTGCATTGCAATGCAAAGATTCATCGTCCAGATGACAAACTGATTACAGAAATCTGATGACAAATTGTTTTAAAAATGCAGTAGTCCCACTTTTTTTTTACCTTTCAAAGAGGTTTTTCCCTACTTGACCTGTGTCCTTTAGTTGGTAGCGACCTGACCCCTATCCTTGCTCGGCTGCTTCTGCAGGAGGAGCTCAGTATTTTGGGCCCTCAGTCTCTCCAGTTCTCTCTCCAGTTCTCTGAGCCGGACCACGGAGCTGTCCACGGTCAGACCCCCGGGCTCCACCGCGCGCCTCAGCCTGTTGTTCTCCTCCTCCAGTCGGGACATGCACTTTTCCAGCTCCAGGTACTCTTGAACCAGCTCCTGCTTGGTCATATTCTGCAGGCTCTCGACGTGGTACATCTCGTAGGTCTCGGAAAAGTCTCTCTGCAGAAACTCCCCACCTGCGTTCCCGGGTCTCCCGATCCCGTCGCTGCCTCCACCGCTGCCATCATCATCATCCTCCTCGTCGTTATCGAAGAGGTCCTCCTCGCTGGCCGTGTCCTCCATGCGGCCACCGACCCCTGAGGGCCGCCTGACCCCTGTCTCGGTGTTGAGATCGGGCTCCTCTCGGTCGTGCTCGTCCATCAGGAACTGTGTGGTATTATAGGGGGCCACTGGTAGCCCTTTGGCGAACATCTCCTCTCTCAGCCGGGAAGCCCTGGCCGTCTCTCTCTCTTCCAGTGCTTTCCTTTCCTCCCAGGAAAGTTTGTAATAAGGCTTCCAGTTGCGCTTCTTTTTAGAGGTCCTGCGCCTGTGCCTCTTCTTGCCCAGACGCGCATCCAAGCCAGTGTCAGAATCGATATGCAAACTCTCCTCTTGCACCGGGTTTAAAGTCTCCTCTCGCTGTCTGTCTTCACCATTTTTCTCCTGTGAAGTGTGATTACCGTCACCCGCTGCTTGAACAACGGATTTCTGGTGAGGCTGAGCAGCGATCGGGCACTTCTGGAGCTCGTTTCCGGATGCTAAAGCAGGGCACATCTCCCCTTGTCCGCCTTTAATTTGCCATAACTTGTCTGTGTTGACATCCTCACAGCTCTCCGCCCGCTGCTGCCGCTGTTTCTGCTCTCTCTGTCGCCCCCTGTCGCCGTTCACTGGTCCACCAGGGTCGCTGGCTGGGAGATGCTCCAAAGCGTCTCCGTTGCTCCCACCTGATGGGCTGCCTGAAGTTTTCAGGTGATAGGTCTGCTCCGCTGCTTCTGTCATCCTGATGATCCGCTCCGATGCCTCCTATTTAGCGCATTTTAAATTATATTCATGCTCTAAAAACCGAGCTTCAAAGTTCGTTAAAAGACGTGAAACTTAATTAAAACAAAAATATGCTTGTTCTAGGATGAGCCGGAAAAAAGTTTACGCCCTTACGTTTGAAAACAAACTCTCCCAAAGTAAAAGTAAACTTCTGAACAGTAAACACTTGTTACTCCTCCAAGGGTTTGTCAGAGCAACCGTCGCTAACTACCATTAACTGTTTCGATGCTGTCAGAGCTATCGTTCACCCGAAGACTACGTTCCTCCATTACAACAGTGTCCAGTGTGATACTCAAGAAGAGGGAGCTCGTGTTTATATAGCAGCTCCGCCTCTAGCCGTGCGCATGCTGCTGCTTGTGCCTCCTGGTGGATTATGGGATACGTTGTTTTAGCCACGGCAAAGACCTAGCGGAGGTCTCTGTATCAAACTACATAGTCCACAAGTCTACCATAACCGACGTATGTTTTAACCAATCAAATGGTAGGATCTGTAGCACAATAAAGCGCACCCCTCTCTTTGTTGATTGGTCTACAGGACCAGTTTGCTGTTGCTAAGCTTAAAGTATTTTCTCATTGGGCAATCCAATAGTCAATCAAAAGTACGTAATCCACACCAAGAAAGCAGTCCGGAGCATTTTTATGGACGCTACTATCTCCAAAAATAGGGGGTACGATTAAAAGTTAGGAAATACAAGTTAATTGAAATCTTTTTAAATGAAATTTTGTTGCTACTGAGACTAATTAGCATATTTTATAAGTCATATAATATGACTCATTTTTATTTTCTGGTTACGCAGCTTAAAGGTGAATTGATAATACAACGAAACCCCTCCCGTATTTTAAGGAAAATTAAGTAACTGTCTTACCAAAACTAGTCCGTTTTGAATGTTCATATTACAAAATAAGTAAATACAGCTTATTTCACAGTGAAAAGATTTTTCGTGTTTATTGGCATAAAAACGCGTCGTTGTGGTACAAGTTAGAGTATGAAATGTTTCAGTATGAATATTCAGTGTGGTGTGCGGAGTGATACGTTGTGGGGCATGGGCTTGGGGGAACTCTGGAATCAGCGTAAACAAACGACATTTATTGTGCAGCTGCCGTTACGACCACATCCCAGAGTCCCTCGTTGTTAAGGGTGGGTCAGATGATCTCACACTTGCTCAATAATGCTGTTAACAGTGGACGGAGTGGTGTAGCTCAGCTTTGAGTATTTCTGCGCAACCCATGTTCTGATACGCAGTGTTAGTTTCACACTGTTGTGTCGTGTTAACAGCTAAGGTTAAGCTAGCTAGCTAACGTTAGCCAAACGTTAACGTTAGTTAGTTAACGAGCGCTGTGTGGTGACGGTCCCAGACTAAACATCGCATCAATCCATAAAGTGTGTATCAGTATGCACTATAACAAAAATAAATGTAACGTTTGAGCACGATACTATTTTAAAACAAAATTTGCTAGTTAGGGCCAACGTAACGACCAACGCCATACTCTAAATTAAGCTAGGCTAGCTAATGCTAAATAGCATACACTACGCCGTGGCATAAAAAGTTGATAAACAATTAACAGTAAACCTGCTTTAAACAAGTCGTTCACTGATTTTGTCGCTACAGCGAATGCCCAAGGAAGTAAATGAGCAATGCAATGCTATGGAAAATCCGAACGTTAGCAGCTTGCTAACTAGGCCAATGTGTGCATAGTGGGGCAGCGTAATTGCTGGAAAGTAACGATTCCCTTGAGAGTTTTCGTCACACAATTGCGGTTAATTTCAGCGTTTGTGGTTTTACTGTACTCTCGGAACAATACAGACCATAGCTTGTAATAAATACACAAACAGATCAGAAAACAATCATCGGTGGTATTTATCCGTCACATGAAACCCTCGAAGAACTATTCCAGTTTCAGGACATAGACAGTCCCTGGTCTTGCAAGGCAGCACTGAAGCCTTCTTTTAGTTGGCTGCTAGTTAACGTTAGCAAACTCTAGTTGGAATTTACACGCTTAACAATCTACTCAAACAATCTTTTTATAACTATTATCGGTGTTCTTAGAACAAACAATATCAAATATTGTCTGAAAAATGTGGCAATATTGTTGAAAATAATAAAGCTGTATTGGTTTGTGTTGTTCTGTTGCACATTCATTACATGCACATGGCATATTGAAGCACTGTTTATAGGCATAGTGTCCCACTATCTGCTGGAAAGAAGTTACTTAGTATACTGACTTAATTTTTAAAAAATATGTATGTTTCATTGTACTATATACAGACTTTGCTAACAGTTTTCACAGAGCAGTGTGCTTCTGTTAGTGGAAGAAATGGCTTATTCAGTCTGTGACCTGCTATGGTAATTTAGGTGACTGGTCTCTTCTAATACTGCTTGTAAAGACTGGGAACCCAATGGCCACAAACAACACAGGCCTACTGTTTCTACTAATAGAAGCAGGCTGAGTTTCAGCTCTGGCAAATGAGCAAGTTGAGCTGGGAATCCTTTGAGGAAGAGGTGATATGTTCCAGTTAATATGAAACCTAATGACCATGGACATTGAGAAATCATACCAAGGGTTCCCATATTCTCAAATCAAGGAGCGGTGCAGCTACAGAACCAAAGCTGCTCCTGCATAGATCACAGCTTGTGAGGATTACCAGACATGACTTAATCTCACCCTATCTAACATGGTTGTGGCTGCAATTGAGAGGAGATGAAAGATAGACATTGTTATAGGTGTACACACGGCCTTGAAGTGTAAATTTAGGCAATGATTGATATCCAGCTACGCATGGGCAGCTGTGATCTTTAGATTTTCCTAAATGCAGCAAGTCCAGATTGGTGTTTTTGTAAGACTGACAGAGAGAGGTGCACACATGGGATAAATCAGCTGCAATAAATGACTGAGTGAAAGAATTATATCACTTTAAGCACACTCCACCCACCCCACCAAACCTGCTTATTTGTGTATGTGTGCCCACAATCCCATGTCAGCTTGTGGATGGCTATGGATCAGGGAAGATCACATTTTATTCTCGTCATGACAGACCACCCAGCTGCAGCTCTGTGCCCCTGCTGCTCTGTTATAACCCCTTTACAAGGAGTTAGTTTACACCTAGTGCTCTGGTTCTGTGGCCACCTTTCCATCTCCACCTCCCACCTTTAATGTTATATAGTACATCACAATGTAGGTGCAGACGGCATGCCCATACATATGGCCGAAGAAGAGGGATTTGATAAAGGATTGATTATTGTAGAGACGTTAGCAGTTACTGTAAAGAACCAACAGGGGGCGCTGTCTCCCAATTCATTGACATAATGAATTGACTAGGAATATTTTTGTCCTTCAAGTAAAGACTTTTTTCTGCCTGGGTTTTGTGGCCGGTCCTCCTTGAGAGAAAACATTTTAATACGATGTTTAAGTACTTTTTTTTTTCATTTTGTGGAAGCAAAACATTCTGTGACTACTCTTCGATATTTAGGAATCAACCATTCCCTACTTCAGGAGGAGAAGGAGATACAGAGAAACGTCTACTCCAAGAGGAACTGTATTAGATTTATCACCTTCAGACTAGGACTCATTTAGGTTTTGTTTTTAAGATTTCCCTATTAAACAATTTTTGTAAATAAAAAAGTAAAATGAAAAGTATAAATCATACCCCTCAGGTTTGGGATGGTCATTCATTGAATTTAGTCATTTTGTATATTGATGCAGTGCTTTAAAATACTGTCTGTTTCTGTTTATTGTTGTGATGACCTCTGGAACAAATATGGGTATATTATTTATTATGGGTATATTATGTCATTCTGTTTCTGTGGTGGAAACCACAACCTGCACAGAGGACTGGGTATTTAACACACCTGTGTGACTTTGTGCCATTTGGAAACATTGTGTTTCTCTCCAGTGCAATAAAGAAGATTTTTTTAAATTGGGAGCAAAGTCTTTGCTGTACTTTTCATTACCACAGTGTTTTATATGCAGTAACACAGTGGGCATAAACCTTTTGTTTGATTCTGTGAATTGAACACCTTATCAGTCATTTAGGGCACAATCCAGCATTAAACATTTTTATAACAAAGAAGAGAAACAATTTAGTTTAATTCAGCACGCTGTTATTTTATGTTGCCACACGAAACTGAGGAGAATTAAACCAGAGCGGTTTCTTGTGCTATGCACACTATGCAGATGCATAGGGAACCGCGGCCACTAGGGGGCCCCCAAGCTACCACTCTAGTCTGAAAATATTTTAGTGGAATTAAATGCAATTCAAATATCTCTCAGATTGACTGTAATTTTAAAAGAAACTTCTATAAACCATTGGGAAGTATTTTTGATATCACTG
>JAUBNQ010000027.1:7978380-7989362 GCA_032353495.1 Ctenopoma kingsleyae | reverse complement strand
TTCAAATATCTCTCAGATTGACTGTAATTTTAAAAGAAACTTCTATAAACCATTGGGAAGTATTTTTGATATCACTGTAAAAACGACTGTGCCATAGTATTAACTTTGATTTGCTTTATACCAGATATGTCCATTGGCCAACAGTATCTTTGTTTGCTCAACAAGTAAGGGAACGCTCTGGCATGCAGGAGTCTGGGGTTTGTGACCACTCAGACACTCAGCTATAGTACAAATTTTTTTTGTTTCATTTGATCATTCCTGAGTGGCTCCATTGACATTTATATTTACAACAACAATTGTCACAATGATAATACAATTGTTTAAAAACTATTAAAACAGGTAACTTTTGCCATCAAATCTTTTTCTGAGAGGCCCACAGAAATCTTCACATCATCATATCTGACCCTCTATATAAAAGGTTTGGACAGCCTGCGCTTTTCATAATTAGGTTCATTATGTAATAAACCAAATTGTTAAAAACAATGGATCTGATTTGAGTCTTTGCTCATGATGTTGCCTGGTATCTTAAAAATCTTTGATTTGCAGCTGCCATTCTAAAGTTTGTAAGCTTCTGCACCTGTATGGTCATAGAGAGAGAATTTTTTACCTTTATTATTTTCTATAGTCGATTGTTTGGTTCAGTTAGATTTTTTTCTTTGTTGTTTTTAATTTCAGTTTTGAGAACCTGCTGTGATGCATAGCCACAAATCATCGAATGGTTTAAATTCCTCATATCGATTCAAAACAGGGGCCCCCAAAATGATCTTTCATAGGGCCCCCACAAAGCTAGAAACGGCCCTGAATTAAGCCTCATATGTGAATAATCGTATATTCATCTGTTAGTAACCAACAGAAACCAACTATTTTGTCTCTCATCAAGCCTGAATAACTTGTCACATATATGCAGCCTGTGCGCTTTGAAGACGTTTGATAAATGTGTCTTCAGATGGGTCTGTTAAATGCATGCAGGGGGACTTGGTCTGGCTACTTAATATCGAGTGTCCGTGCTTGTCTTTATATACAGTCTATGGTTTGTGGAGGAGCAGGAGGAGGAGGTGGGGTGCGTAAAGTATGCGCGATTTTTGGAGTCATATTACGCACGGGCAGGATAGTAGCGCAAGGGAGGGACTTTCAACATGTGGAAAAGGAATAACTGTTGTGCTCTGCTGTCTCTCGCCCTGTACCCGGGGTGTTTCTGGGGCAGCACAAATCCGCGTTAGCGGGGAGACACATGCGCCCTCAGACTTCGTACTATTTCCCAGAGTTGAGCAGGCACGCCTCGATTATTAAGGCAGCAGCCTGCAGTTACTTTCGCTGGACCTTCCGTAAGTTAAAGAAACCCTAGGCAGCGGCATGTCGTCGGGCAGTCCCCGAGTGCAGAGGAAGAAAGTTGGGGAGAAGACGACGGACCCCCTAAAGAGGCTCGGTAAGGAAATCTCCAAACCTTTACGACCAAGCGGAGCTGTCACTAAAGCTCACACACAGCCTGATAAAAAAAGAAAACACAGTCATATTCCTACAGGTGGTAAGATGTATGTTTGTGGTGCATGTTATAGAGTGAGAATATCTTTTGAGACAAGTGCTTTTTCTCCCGTGGTTTGTTCTCAGTACTTAAAACTTTTACAGTGGTCACAGTCATGTCCCCTTTTCTTTTGTATCTATGGGTTTACTATATGATCACTTACAGTCCTTACTTATTTGAATCATTTAGCATTATTATAAAGCTTGAGAACATGTTTCTTTTATTTGTTTATTAAGTCCTGTATTTACTATGGCATGTTCATGTGACCTACAATTGGGTTGTTTTGTCCAAAGTTCAGATGCCATGGCATGGACTGTATTCTGACAGGTTTTTATTAAAAATGACACCATTTGTTGGTCATCTGCAGTTAATGAAATCTCAGTGACACATCATATGGAGGGGAAATGAGCAATGTGTGTGTGTGTGTGTGTGTGTGTGTGTGTGTGTGTGTGCATGTGTGTTTGTGTGTGAAGTGATCATGTATTTATGAAGAGCTGAATTGCTCACTGGCCCACTGGTGTGATTCAGGATCCTCACCATTCTCATCCCTGCCTACTCCCTCTCAGTCCCGTACTGATAGGCTGCTGCCTCTTCTTAAAAGCCCTTAAAGCACTGGTCACACCTCACCCAAAAATAGACACCTGCTGAGCATAGATGGAGCACCTGTCAGACTCCCTGAGAAGACACTGAGTGTCTGCAAAGCTGCAGCACTGTTGATGCTGTGTAACAGTCATTTATTTGTTCACTGCAGGTTTACAATAATCAATTAACAACATGACAGCAAGAAGTGAAAGTTTATTGTTAAAGTATACTGAGAACTGTTTTTGGGACATTTTAAATGCATTCAGTACAATGGCTGCACCGATAATTGCACAATAAAACACAAAATGTAGTATAAAATAAAATATTTTTTCTGTCAAAAATAAGTTTTGAGTTATTTTTTAATTTTTTTTTTTGTGTTAATTATTTTAGTGAGCCTGTGACTGACACAGCAGACTATGTTGAAACTCTCGCACTATGCACTAAGCATTGCTGATGTTTGAGTTATGAAACTGTATCGCAGTGCCTGAAAATGTAACACGTAACCGTCACCATATTGGAGCATCCTGGTAACAATGAATAATGAAGCCAACTCCAACCTCTTACTGCATGTGTCATCATCAAGTCAGTAAAGTGACCTTCAACCTAGCAGCTTTTTAATCCCAGTGGTTTGTCAGCCTGTAGATAAATGTGGCCTGTGAGCCAGAGATTTGTTAAATCTCTGATAATGCTCTTGTTTGAATCAGAGAGGTGACCCTGGATAAATATGAAGTTGCCACACAAGTCCCCACAGGAATTTGTGGGTTTGATTTTAGTGAATCAGAGGCTCTCTACAGTGTTGTTAACTCTGAACGTATGCTCAGGAGCCACACAAAAAACACCCAGCACTCCAGGTTTTGTGGGTTTACTGTACATGTTCACAGATTGAATGTGTTTATTTGCCTTGGGAAACATCACAGTGTTGCTAAAGTGATCTTCACCATTAATGAATCCCTCTAGTTGTTACTGTGTGTAACTATGTCCAGCCCACATCACCACTGTACTGTAAAACCAGATTCAGGATGTTGAGTTTGATTCTCAATGTTATTGTAGTGTTATAACAACGTATTCATAAGAGATAGGACAGGAATTAGACTTAGCCCAACATACAGTTAGTAATGTCACTACAACCAGCTTCACAAATAACTGACAAAACATGTACTTTATAAAGCTAAAGAGGGATCTATTGCCCTATTTTCCAGGCAGCCAACTTAAACACATCAAAATCAAGCCATCATTCCAAGTTTTGATCATCTGCACAACATAAATCCTCATAGTATGAACAATTCAAAAGAAAATGGGACTCATGCAATATGGTTTTCTCATGAATATTTTTTGGAATATTTCTGTACTTGCCTCAGTAAATGTCAGTAGCAAGAGAAGGAATCACAGCAACTAAAGATCTCCAGATGAGCGAGATGTAACTCATAAAGCAGGCCCATATTTTTGTGAAATATGTTTGTGTGTTCTTGAGTCAAGGAGCTTAAAGTTCGGTGGCAATGATCTAAGTAATAACCGCTTAAATTGAATGTGTGTAGCTGCACAGACAACGTCCTGACTGTATTTATGACCTCCTCACCGTGTGGTCATATCAGGCTTATTGACGAGCAGATAAATGATGCATCATCCATTATTAAATAGACAAAGAGTGCTAAAGAACAATTGTGTCATTCATTATGAAAGACGGTGTGCAACTGAAAGCTGCTTGCTTTTAATTGCATACAAAGAGGCTGCATGGCTTTCATGTTCAGCTCTGTGCTGTCCAAAAACCATTGGCAGTCATTCTGAATTTCAAAATATCACTCAATTTGCTTCTAATACTTTTTCTGGGAAAAGTGTTCTCAGATGAGGCAGTGCCACTGAGAGGCCTTTTATCCACCACCTTTTAACTCTCTGATTGGAGTGTTTTTTTGAAGATTACATCTTGCATTAAGACATGTGGACTTAAGTCTGCCCAACTTGCCAAATGACCCACTTTGTGGGGGCAGCTCTACTGAAGAGAAACTTTAATTGGCCCATTACCTGCATCATATCAACAACACCCTAACTTGTCTATCTTTATGCAAGTGTAGAATCCTTGCTAGCTGTCTCTCATGACAGTTGTTATGCTAAGAGAAACGTGAACCGTGGCCCAGGAGGAGCTGGTATGTGAGGCTGAGTGAAGAGGACTCATGCAGACACAATCCACTGACCAGCTGACTGGGTTGTTTTCTTTCCGATCTTCTTCTCAGTTTGGAGGCTCCCCCGCTGCTCACAGTGCTGATACACCCTTGGAGAAATATGCCTTATGGGATTCATTTGAATGTTTTCGCACTGCTGACCTGGCAGAACCATTTTTTGTTTCTGTTTTTTTAAGCCTGTTTTTCACATATTGAGCTGTAAGATATTCAGCAGTTTTACAGTTTCTAAGCCATGTTTGCTGGCTGCTTCATGGGGTTTGATTGGAAATATCTCAACAACTATTGGATATATTGTTGTATAAATTCATATTCCCCCAAAAGATTAATCATCTTGTAGCAGTGTCACAAGCTCAAAGTGTTTACTTATCCTGTGAAATATCTTGGCATTGAAACAAGGAGCTTACACAAAATTTTGTATCTCAAATTTTTGTTCTCAGAGGATGATCCTTACTTTTGTAATCATCCATCATTAAATGTGAGATACCTCAACTTTAGCATCATCATACTTTTCATTTAGTGCCATCATTGTGTCCCAGTTTTCATTTGTCCAGTACTTTTCATTACCAAATTTTAGCAAAACTAATGACATTTGTATCAGCCTCAGCTGTAGACACCACCTGAATCACTTCTGTTCATTGGCAGTGGTGATGTATGGAGGCAATTATGATCTTCATTGCTGCAAATTTTCCAGTATTTGGGTTTGTTAGAAATGCCAGAAATGTATTTATGATACGTTACGATACATTATGAATTAAAAATGTTGATTTTTTAATCAAAACACTAATCTTTTTTAGACTAGTGTGTTATAATATATTTTAATATAGAAGATACCCTACATAATTATTATTTAAATAATTATATTATTTTATTACTTAACAATACTTTACATTGCAAGACAGAGTGAGATAGCTGATTGATCAAATTACAATAACTCCTCTCCCTGTTAAGTGTATTTCTTGTTGCTTGGTTTTGCCATTTCTTTCAGTAGAGCATCCAAAACGAGTACAAAATGTTGTTTTCCACCACTTGAACTGACCTGCACCAACATGGTGGCGCAACAAACACATTTCACAGGCCCCAATGCAACATCTGTACATAAATGCATGTCTATAGAAATGTGCCGCACATATCTGTGTCTCCTTTAGCAGTTAGCATGGCAACGGGGCCCCCCTTCCTCACTAACATAACTGATTCTACTGTTCTTCTTCTTCTGTGCTGTGTTGAAATTCTTGCATTACAATGCATCAGCTTGGTTGCTAGCAAGCCGGCAGGACTTTAATCACCTGATGAAGTGGATGTCAACCGTATTTTCTGCAGGAGACAATGAATAGAAAACACGGTTCAGTTCTGTAGTAGTTCTTCTCTTCCTCTTATAAAAACAATGAAGCTTTCAGAAGTGCACGGTGAATTAAAATGTAAATGGATTTCTATTTAAATGAACAATGTGAAGCAAATGATGTAGCTGCCCACAAGAGCAGACTTGTGCTTACTTGTCCTGGCCCAGTTAGATACTAAAATAATGCAGGTAGGAGAACAAGAATGTGGTTGAGGCTGGTGGGACGAGAAGAAAAGGTGGAGCTGAGCAGTGAGTCACAGGGCTGAGCACAAACAGTAACCTGTAGTTCATTATGTGCACTGCTTGTGGGAGTGCCGTGCATGTGGTGACAGCTTGGAAAAACAGGTTGTTATGGATAGAGGACTGGTGGGGGGATTTCTTTGTGTTTGACCCTGATGGGGGAGAAATCCTCGGCTGCATCCAGTTTGTCTCTGGTCGGGGGGAGGGAGCTGAGAGCAGTTTCTGTTGTGCTGTAGCTTTGGGGGGCCCTGATGAGCCATTTGGCGCAGACAGTGTGAGGACTGAACTGTTAATTAAGGGAAAGAGAAAGAAAGTATGTCAGCTGAGTCTGCACATAGTTTTAGAGAGGAGTCAAAGAGACAAAACCCTGAAGAACAATGTGACAGCTTTAGACTCCTCATTTAGTGAAAATAACTTTGCAAGAGGTCCTGTTCATCCCTTTAAAGAAAGCCTCAAGGTGTATCATTATCATTAGCTAACTGTGTTATGTGGTCATGAGTATTTTTTGTTTGTTTGTTTGTTTTTTTGCAGTATTTTGTATTTTGTCCCTGTGATAGACTGGCGACCTGTCCAGGGTGTACCCTGCCTCTCACCCAGTGACAGCTGGGATCAGCTCCAGCACTCCTGTGACCCGTGAGAGGACAATCGGTTAGGATAATGGATGGATGGATGGATTTTGTGACACACTTTACACCATCTTGCACAATGTGAATTTGAAACGTATTCGTTTTGAGTCTAAGTGTTTGGACAGTTTCATAATCATTTTATATAGTATAAAGGTATAAAATACTTAAAATAGATAATAGGCACTGTTTCAGCAAATTTGGCACAAAGTACCTAACCTAGTCATTAAAATCACAAAATAAATAACTTTTTTATTAACCGTGCAAACAAACCTATACATGCACCTGTAATGATGAACCTGGATTGGTTCATGAATTGAATATATGTCTTATATATTATCTGATTTCTACTATACTGAGTGGTGTATGTGCAGAGTTTGTCACTAACAGGGCGTTTTCACATTCTTCTACCACATTGACCTGGTGTAGGTTGCTTCCTGAAAATCCTGATTTCAAACGTGAATGGGCAAATAAAATTTCTGATGTTGAAAATCCAAAAGTGTTACTCACTTCATCTGTCAGTGGTCATAATGTTATGCCTGATCGATGTATATACAGTGCTGTGGAAAAATTTTGTCTCCCCATTGCCCTGTTGCCGCCAAGAGTAGCACAACCAGTTATTAGGCTTAGAGGGCAATTACTTTTTCCCATAGGACCAGGCAGGTTTTGGCAGCTTTTTAGCCTTAATAAATGAAATCATCATTTTAAAACTGCATTTTTTTATTTACAGTACTTGGGTTATGTTTGTGTAATATTAAAATTAGTTTGATGT
Source organism: Ctenopoma kingsleyae (assembly GCA_032353495.1). Taxonomy (NCBI): domain Eukaryota; kingdom Metazoa; phylum Chordata; class Actinopteri; order Anabantiformes; family Anabantidae; genus Ctenopoma; species Ctenopoma kingsleyae. The sequence goes on along the minus strand of JAUBNQ010000027.1, from coordinate 7,982,110 downwards.
TCTGAATCATTTAACTGTGACAAATATGCAGAAAATCAGGAATGGGGCAAATACTTTTTCATAGCACTGTATAGCTTTTAGTTATACTCAGCTCGCTAGAAATTCAAAGAAAAATTCCTCAAGAGCTGTTTGGTTTTAACAAGAATCACAAACCTTTCTTTTTCATAATTCCTTATTTTACAAGACATTACTCATGCACTAAACGCATAGTTCTCTGTGTTTCAGTGTTACCACATGACTGGGCCAGTATTCTATCTATGCATCCCATAGGCTCATGCTTTCATCTTTTATTTTCACCTATAACAAGCCGCGATCCTTCCAGTGCTCACAACAAATTATGATTCATTCCTTCCTTCTGAGGCTCTGCATTTTTCTAAGCAACTATGGTTGTAAATCTTACTCGATTAAATTTCCATCAATGGTAACATCTAGGGACAACTAGCATGAACAATACAGCCAGACAAATGCTTAGAAACTTTCAGCCTCCTTTTATACTGTCTGTTGGTCTGCTCCTTCTGCTATGAAGGAAAAGTAAAGTTCAAAAAAATTATTATACTATATATTTGAGAACAGACTGTCAAATGCGGTCAACAAAAGAAAATGTGTTTTCTGAAATATGTTGCTATTAAATTAGTAATTTTTCATTGCTGCACCTACTGTATAAAGCCTTTTTTTCTAGTATAGAACTAAATACTTTACAAACTAACCTCCCTATTAGTCTTAGCTGTTTATAATCTTTTAATAGGGACATCAAGGTTTGCCAGTATTATGACACAGCATGAACTCATGCACAGTAAGTCTGTTTGTCATCACAATAAAACAGCACAAGATCAAGTGAAGCTCAAGTTGCTGACGACCAAGTGACTCAATGTCAAACTGAATCATTTTACATTGCATTAAAACTTCCCTTTTTTTCACTTCTCATAACTGATTCACTTTTGTGTGTTTGCATTTGCCAGGGCTTCTGGACAATGACGACATACGTGTGATGATGAAGGGTTCCAACATGGTGAAAGTTCGCTCTCTAAGGTGGCAGAAGAGCCGAAATCTTCGACTGCTGGAGGACGGACTCACTGTGTGGTGTGAGTCCACCAAGAGCTCCCGCAAAGCCAAATCCCAGCAGACATGTACGTATGACTGAAACTGGGCTTACTGGGTCAGGGAGAGCGGTAAGGAGAGTGCAGAGTGTATGCTTGAGCAGACTCAGGATGGAAGGGAATTAGTTAAGAGAACTGAGAGGGTTTAAGGAGGAAAAAGGAGCTCTTGCACCAGTCCAGTACAGACTGGGAACAGACTAAACATGACTCTTCAGTCTTATTGTTCAGAGCTGTTGAATTGGTAGAACTTGGCTCTGTCTCACTCCCTCTGCTCTACTTTTCCTTGTTAAAGCAATAGCTTGTTTTGTTGGTGAGTGAGTAGGTTAATCATGGGCTCTGCAACACGGCTAACTAATGATTATGTAAAACACACGCACCAAAGCAAAAAAAAGAGAAACAATGTAGAGGTGTGTTTTAAACTCTGGCTCACTTCTACTTTGCTAAGCTGACATGTAACAGATCAAATCAGACAGCACAGGTAGCACAAGTTCCCCCGTGACACCAAATCCCATGATGCACTGAAAGTTATCCTGTATGACTGGGAATGTAATTTTTAATATTTAGGTTCTTTTTAGGTTTTATCTTTTTGTCGTGTTCATTTTACTCAGCTGTTTATAGAGTGGTATGAGGACATGCAGCACAGCATTCCTACTTAACTCTAATGTCATTAAGTTGCGAAGATAGTTTCTGTTTTGTTTGCCACATTTTTTAAATCTCTATGGCAGAGGCTTAGACAGCCAACCATGTGATTTTGTTTCTGTTCTTAAAGCACAAATTTATATTTGAAAACTGGGTTGTGCCAAAATAATGTACACATTACTTGAAACAATCCACAGACTTACAGTGAGTGGTTTTTAGCATTTGCATAAGTATAGTAAGTGGAGAACATTGATATAGTATCAGTTGGTTAAAATTAGTCTTTAAAAATCAATCTACTGGTATTTTGTAGTGAAGATGTAGGAGGCGATGTTGAGGCTCCTTAGTGCCAGCTGTACATACAGTACACAGACTCAATACTCAAGAAAAAGTGCAAGTACTTCCCCATAGGAATATTCCATTACAAGTAGAAGTACTCTTTAATTTTATATTCAAGTAAAAGTAGCTCTAAGTATCACTGAAAGTACAAAAGTATTTGAAACAATTTTAAACAACGTGTGTATTTAAACAATGTACAACAACAATAGACAAATTCTCTAAGGTGAAAATTATGGTAAAAAATGTGTTGCTATCTTCAGATTTGTACACATATATGTATATATATACACATATACCGTGTATATATATATATACATATTAAGTAGAAGAATGATCTGAAGAAGTGCACTGTACAGTTATTTACAAGGTGAAAAACTTTATTTAAGGTATTATGCATGAGGTAAATAATGAAACTGTTAGTGTTCATTTTTTATCAGTAGGAAGTGGTGAAATGTTATGTATAGTTATGTGTAGTTAGTGAATGTCTGCCAGCTGTAATGGGACACTGGTGTTCAAGCACATATCAAGAACCTAATAATATCTTTGATCGGGGCATCAATTTGAGGAGGTGAGTTTGCAGGACGTGTTCACTATAACAGCATCTCAGAGCTACACTAGTGCCCTAAATTACTGGAAGACAACAACAGAAAATAAAACAAAAACAAAGATTTAACCAGCCAGGTGAGTTTTAATTTTTTTTAAAAACATATGAGATTGTTCTCTAAGAGGAATAAAAAAGGTCACCACGGGAATTTCACCTGCATCAGACTTTTGTTATTAACAGCAAAGGTATTTAAGAATTGATTCTGTGAAGAATGCTGAGGAGCAGGAACATTTAGCTTATCTTAAATCACTTTGAATGCTGGTGCAGAAGTATTTGTGCCCTATAACATTTGTATTTTTGTAGCTAACTCTGGAATAACCTAATAGCCTTAACCTTAACACAGGAGGTGCATGGGCAAGTTTGCATGGGTGGTGAATGCCATCTTCATTATGCTGCAGCTGTGCCACTAATAGACAGAGTAGTAGCGTGCAAACTCTTCACAATGATGACAACAAGCTGTGTGAGGACAGGGTGACCACTTCAGAGGACAAACGCTGATAATGGCACAACGGGAGACTGCTGAGAAGATCCCTGTGTGTTCGTGTGAGACCGAGATGCCTTGGCTTGGTTCCTCTTTTCCAAGCTCCAGGCTCTTCTCCAGTTTCAGTATGATCTGACGTCTGCATTTCGAGCACTGTGTCTCTTATACTTAAATGTTCTTGGCGCAGAGTACACTGCAGCACCTAACACTTCTTACTTTCTACACGGCACACACACATACGTGCCACTTTTGCCATGTCTCTGGGAGAACCACAAATAAGGAATGTGGAGTAATTTTGAGGACACAGACAGCAGAGGTTTTATGACCTCCAATGACAGAAAGAGGCTATTGTCAGATCAGACGCTTGCTCAGCTGAGTGATCACCACACATCTCCGTGCAGAAACAGACTGAATGCAACTGTTGGAATAGGATCAGATAGTAGCCAGTATGTGTCTGGATCAGTAGTGCCTGCACTTATCAGAGCTCTTTAAATTCAATAAGAAGATGAATTTGCAGGGTGGTGTACAGTTCAACTTCTTTTCCTTAAACAGAATCCTGACATCCTGACTCAT
>JAUBNQ010000027.1:7955618-7978280 GCA_032353495.1 Ctenopoma kingsleyae | reverse complement strand
ATTATTATTTTTTATCGAAGTAGTTGCCAATTTATTTTCTTTACAACTCTAACTTGATTTATGACCAAAGACTAATGGCATACCCAAATGTTATGTCTGTGAGTACAGTGTCACAGACCGTTAGTACTGTTGCAGGTGCTTAGCATTAGGTCTGGTACTTCTGGTAATTTTTAAGAACTGTTTCATGTGAAAACACGTGGCCTTGTGACTGATATTTTAGAAGATTCTTTTTGTGCCTTTACACAATGCAACTCATGTTCAAACAGTACCCATAGCAGATTATATTTTGCCTTTCAATAGTTGAATTATCATTACAGTTTTAGAGTAACTGTAGTAACTGTGTTTTGTATTAATAATTTATACCCCCCACAGGCTTCGTGCTTTCACCTCCTATAACATTTCCCAGTGTGTTTAGTGCTCATAACAACATTTCAGCTGCTTAATATCTACATGTTAGCTTTGCAGTAACTATGTTGACATAATAACTAATATAAAACCCATGAAAAGGACCTGTACATTGACTGTCAGCAGAGAGACCACAAGTGGAGATCCAGCTTTCACTTGCATATCCTGTAAGAGCCATGAAGTTGAAGTTTAAAAATATCCTCTTGAGAAATCACTAAAGCACATATTATATTATACAATCACATTGCTATGTCATACTGCTTGTTGGGATTTATGATTGCTTCAAAACACCTGACCTTCATGCTTTGCTCCATCTGTTGACTCGACAACACCAGAAATTTCTCCTCTCTTCTCCCAGTTGCAGTGACAGAGGTGGAGTGTGTGCGTGAAGGCTGCCAGTCAGAGGCGCTGAGGCCCCTGTCTGGGTCGGTGCCAGAGAACCAGTGCTTCACAGTGGTCTTCAAAGGAGCCAGAAAGAGCCTGGACCTGCTGTGTCCCTGTAAGGATGAAGCTCTGAGCTGGGTGCGAGGACTCCGCACTTTAAAGGAGCGAGTGTCCAGCATGACTCAGAAGGAAAAACTGGACCAATATCCTGCCCAATTTCCAATATGCTAGAATAAATACAGTGTATAAATATAGTGTAACTTAGGCAACATTGCTATGGTGACTGACTCTGCTGTCACATGTGCCATCCCACATCCACACAGCATAGTTAAGGTGAGCAGTAATGACTCAATAAAAAACCCTGTTTAAATATAGTTCACCTATCACTGTTAATTACAATCCATCATAGCCAGAGGATAATATGAGTGTAGGTATCAGGCATCAGGGGGTGTTTAACATTAAGTCCATCTCCACTTCTCTCTTTATTTCTCTGTCATTCTCTGCTGATACATTTTTAGCTTTGTGAACATGTAAATCAGCACGTCATTATCTTGTTTCATACAGTAGACTGTCAGTAACCTAGGTGATATTGATCTTAAGATGTGTAATGTGAAAGTGTGGGCTTTTTCTGTTACACCTTTCACAAATGCACACACGGGTGACACCAAACTAAATTTATTCTCTTGCTGCTGTTGATGCTTATCCAGTTACATTGCTAAATTTATTTAGTGCAAAGTGAATTAATTGCCTTTGAGCTGCATAGAAACTAGAGTTGCATTTCATCTAAAATTTTAATGCAACCCTAGGGCAGATATTGAGGCAAAATCTTGTCTCTTCAGTATAAACTATACAAATTGAGTGTAAACAGTTCAACTGTGAATTTGAGTTTGTTACATTGGTAGCTTCAAGCAGTGACGAGGAAAAGACTATAGAGGTCTAGTAAGTTTTCTTACTCTACATCCCCATATATATTCTTTACATTTTAAAATTTTACCTTGTCCTTAGTGTGCACTAGTATCCTAGTGGATTGTGCACATACCATGTAAAGTCAATGTCCCCGGTTCAAGTTCAGCTGGAGACTTTAGTTGCATGTAACGTTCTCTCTCTCCCCATGTTTCCTGTCTGCCTCTCTCACTGTCTCTATACTATCTAATAAAGGCTAAAATAAATAAATCCAGTCTTCAATTGGCAGATTTCAGGTAGCTCTATGTGAAGCCACAAAAATGTTTAAACAACTGTATTCTTGTAAGCAGTAGCACTCCCAAAGACTGTAAAAACAGTGGTATTCCTCCTACTGTAATACCCCATACTGTGGGGAAAAATAAACTGTGTGAAGAAATCTGGGTCAGTAAATATTAGAAGAGCCTTTATTCACTTGTACAATGTCAGTCTCCAGTAAGTGGATCCGGAAAGTGAGAAAAAATCTTGAAGAGGAATCTTTTTCGGGGCAAACAATAATATGCAAGTGTGCAATAACAAACAGCTGCACATTATGAATTCAAAAGCTGCTTTGAACATATGCCTTGTCTTGAGGTGTAGTCTGGCTTTATTCCTTAACTCTCCACACTTGGATCCGAGGCTACCTGAAGCGAGCAGATCAGAACCAGGACGGCAAGATGAGCTATGATGAGGTCAAACGGCTGCTACAGATGATCAACATTGACCTGAGTGAGCACTATGCCCGCGCCTTATTCAAGGTCAGGGTCATGTGAGTTTTTAGTATCTGTAAAACATCAATACAGTATAAAATTTACATCAGCTAGATTCTGAAAGCCCATACGGTGAGGTAAGATGACAGAGAGGAGAAGCACGATATGTAGTGATATTTTAGCAAGCTATGCTTGTATCACTGTCATTCCTCTGACATCCTGGAGTCCAGAGTCTGTGTTTAATTATCCAGCCAGCAGCAAGCCAACCACCAGCCCCCTCCACATCTTTTTCCCCTCCCTCGTACCTCCTTCACCACAAATCAAGAGCTAGTTATTTGGCCGTATGTGGGGGATTACTGCCTGCTATGTCCCCCAGCTCTCTATTACAGCTGAATTGTGTAAGTGACTCAGAGAACCGTGTTGTTAATATTGTGGGTGAATTGTTATGGACATTCCTTTCCCACAGAGAATTTGAAGCACTCCCAAAATAAAAGCATACTGTGTTTGATTTTTCTTTCTCTCTGTGTGTTCGATCCTTATTAATTCATTGCTCTCCCCAGAGATGTGACCGATCTGGTGATGGTCGTTTGGATCACATAGAAATTGAGGAGTTCTGCAGGGAGCTGCTGCGGCGGCCCGAGCTGGATGCTGTGTTCAGACACTATTCTAGTAATGGTTGTGTGCTCTCCACCGCTGAACTACGTGACTTCCTGGGAGACCAAGGCGAGGACGCCTCACTAAATCATGCTCAGAGCCTCATACTCATCTATGAGCTCAATGAATGGGGTATGTCCCACCAGCAGTCATTACAGGATTTAAAATAACCCACAATATTTTCATATAAACACTGTGAATGTACGTGCTGCTGCTGTGTCATGCCTCACAAAATAGCATGACAAAAAAACTGCTGTGGCTGAAAAATAAAAAAACAAATGCTGCATATTCAAGAAAGATAAAGACAAAACAATATTCACCATTTAATAATTATGTGTTTATATGAAATATATGACATAAAAGTGAACATAACAAGACAACTGAAATATTTACCAAGGGTTTTATAACACTGGCCTACATTTATCTACTGGTCATAACAGCAAAACCTTAAGTTTCTTGAACGTCTTATTAATATAATTTTAATTTGTAAGTGGATTAATACTTAATATTATCTGTTCTAGTAAGAATGACATCTTACAGTCTTGCCTTAAGGAAGATGTGATCTTAAATGAGTGTTTTTTATGGAAAGATGAAGATTAGATGACCGTTTGGTTGAGATGAGAGAGAATATTTGAATTAATCTGTAACTAAAACAAGAACTGATCTGCATAATTGTATTAATCTCATGTATATTAAAGTACAAATCATCATTATAAATGTAAAATGTTTCCAGAATAAAAGAGCTGAAAGAGTTGTTTCGACACTGTTTGACTATGTGTCAATCAGAAACACTATAATGACAGCTTAGAGTAAATTATGTCAGAATAAATAATAATGTCATTTTGCTAGACTCTCACCAGTTTGGATGAGAAACCCACCAACATAAATGACCTGATGAAAACACTTTGCCATTTATTGCAGCTCAGAAGAACCAGCTAATGACTCAGAATGGTTTCACTATGTACATGCTGTCAGCGGAGAACGACGTGTTCAATCCTGACCATGCCAGAGTCTACCAAGACATGACATGTCCTTTGTCCCACTACTTCATCTCTTCATCGCACAATACCTACCTTACCAAGGACCAAGTCACCAGTGCCAGCAGCACTGAGCCGTACATCAGGTATTCAGAGAAATACTGAATACATTACAAACCTTGAACATCTATTTAAATGTTCGTAATCCATGATTGTGAAATATCTTAAGTGTCTGTCTCTGTCAGGGCTCTGAATCAGGGCTGTCGTTGTGTGGAGCTGGACTGTTGGGATGGAGATAAAGGTGAACCTGTCATCTACCATGGCCACACTCTCACCTCCAAAGTGCCCTTTAAGGAGGTCATTGCAACCATTGCCCAGTATGCCTTCAAGGTAAAAAAAAACATGATTGTTTACTGGTGCAAATCCTCAGCCGTGACAGTATTCATACCCTTCCTCCTTACTGCCAGTGAACTATGTGAGAAGTCAGTAAACGAATCCAGATTCCCGAGTTCTTCCTATCACTTCTGTCCTGCACTTCTTGTGGTTGCATACTTGGCTCTGAGGCAACCCTGCAGTATTTTGGTTTGGACGTACTATAGTGTTACAGCGCTGGGCTCTGCTTTGCTATTATGTGATCTAATTGCCTTTTAATGGCTTGGCATATAGGTTGTCATGTGTTTATCCCTGCAGGCATCCCCATACCCTCTAATCCTGTCCTTGGAGAACCACTGTTCTGTGGATCAGCAGGCTGCCATGGCCAAACACCTCCGCACCATCCTGGGCAACAAACTGCTTACCAAGCCCATCAGTGACAAGCCGCTGAAAGAGCTGCCTTCCCCTGAGGTACAACACACACACAGACATAAAGGCCTCTGGCTGTCTCATTTTCTAATGATAAAGCTGTTCCGATGATCTTCCTTTGCAGGAGCTCAAGGGGCGTATCCTGGTAAAAGGGAAGAAGCACACACCTCACCTGGGCCAGATGGGCAAGACCAGCAGCTGTGCCAGCTTCTCTTCAAGCTCTGATGATGAACTAGCGAGCAGCAGTAAGAACACATCCAAGAAGGACCCGGCAAAGGTCAGTTCAGCAAGACTTGTCATTAAGCCTGGGAAGCTGTTAACACTGACTCTTTAGTTAATCAACTGGTTTTCTTTTATGCTTGCCTTTGCTCTTCCTAGGTCAGTGCTAAACTGAGCCCCGAGCTATCTGATCTGGTGGTGTACTGCAGGAGCATCCCCTTTCATGGCTTTGAAAATGCCTCTGAAAAACCACCAAATGAAATGTCCTCCTTCTCTGAGAGTGAGGCCCTCAGGCTCATCAAAGACTCTGGTACAACAGTAGAAATAATTGCATCTTGACGTTATAGCTTTGCAGCTGTTGATTCTACAGAAAATGTAATCAGCCTCCAATGTATCATGGCATGTGGTTTTCTGTCTTTTCATTTTGTAGGAAAGCTTTTTGTAAGACACAACAGCAGACAGCTGAGCCGGATCTACCCCTCTGGCCAGCGCCTCCAATCATCCAACTATGATCCCCAGGAAATGTGGAACTGTGGCTGCCAGATGGGTTAGTACTCACGTCTAGAAGTTAGAAAGCTGTTGTGATTGCTGCAAATTAAGGCAATTTCTTTGAAAAGCATTACGCGGTCAGTAAATGCTGGAGAAATGTTATGCAGACTCTCTAGAGAGCACACATTTATTGCTGCCACATCACAACACATTGATGTCACTGGGCTTTACTGATTCACTGACTGTAAGTCATGGTTTATGCTGAAATGCTTCTGTTGGCACACGTATGATCAGACTTTCTGTGTTTCTGGTTTCACTCTTCTCTGTGTGCTTTGTAGTGGCTTTAAACTTTCAGACCCCCGGGGAGCAGATGGACCTGAACCAGGGTCGCTTCCTTACCAATGGTCGCTGTGGCTACGTCATCAAACCCAGCTTCCTGTGCAGCCCCACATCCAACTTTAACCCAGAGAACACGGGAGGAGGACCTGGTCACGTCCCCACCCAACTGACTATACGAGTGAGTGATAAAATTCAGTAACATTATTAATGAACATTGCATTTGGCTGACTGAAATCCAACTTTGTTAATATGTTTTTATGTAATTCAAGTTTTCATTTTCAAACAAGCATATTTCAAATTACAAACAACAACAACAGCAAAGAACAAAACCTTTAACAAATCAAAAAACTCAAATGTCCCTTGGTTGTTATTAGTCCTTGCAATAAAGAATTAAAATGACTTTAACTCTGACCACTCAGCCAAACCAGGCTTTGTCTGACTCGTCCAGTGTCAAAGAAAAATCGTTACAGCTCTAATAAAACCTGCCAGTTCAAGTCCAAATTTTTCTTTGGATGTACCTGGTGATATGAGAGACCTGTCTCCTAAACAGAACAGCTGGGAAGATGGTGGCACGGTGTTCCACTATCTGAAACGATGATCTTCAGATAGAGGATATTATATGTATAAAATTGACTGGATATGACTTGAGTAGAATACAATCCAAATTTCATGTGCTAAGTGACTGACTATATTTTGTTTTTTAGATAATATCTGCACAGCAGCTGCCAAAAATCAACACAGAAAAGGCAAGCTCCATTGTGGATCCACAAGTGTGGGTGGAAATTCACGGAGTGGCTATTGACAATGCAAAACGAAAAACACAACGCATTGACAATAATGGTAATTCTGAAATTCCATTAAAGCAACAACCATATTTTTTTGGCTATATGGATGTCATAAGCAAATGTGTAATTTTTTTTGCTTTATTTTTCATTATTAATTGTTGTGCAGTAATTCTCGCTCATAGTTGTCTTATTCTGATATAATGTGAAAACAGTGTTTTGCAACATTTAGGTTTTTGATAAATAATGCAGATCTTTGACATATTACCATGTTCTTGCCTGTCCACTACCATGATTGGTTTGTTTGAAAGGTTCGGTGCTGGATGATGTATTTATAGCTCTTGTGCGCCCTCTACAGGTTTTAACCCACGGTGGGACTGCACTCTGAGCTTCCAGCTGCAGGTCCCTGAACTGGCCCTAGTGCGGTTTGTAGTGGAGGACCATGACCACACTTCCAAAAATGACTTTGTGGGGCAGTTCACTTTACCTTTCACAAGCCTACGCACAGGTGCTCATCTCTCATGCAGATACTTTACATGTTAGAAATAATCATCACTTCTGCAAGCTTTGTGTGACGTCTGTGCTTTGTTCTTTTCTCAGGTTACCGACATGTTCACCTGTTGAAGGCGGATGGTTCCAGTCTGTCCCCAGCCACACTTTTTATCCATGTCAAAGTGAGCCGCAAAGGAGTTCCCATCAAAACTGTGTCAGAGCGAATGGCCTTCGCCAAAGTCAAGGCATGACGTGTATCTGAACCAGATTGAAAACTGTTTTCTGACAACGATGGGCTTCGGAAAAAGAGCTCTGAATGTGAGAAAGAGAGAAGAACTGATGCTGTTGCTGAAAGCCTGTCTCCCAGTCCAGAAATGGTCGAATTTACACTAAGACCCTGCATAACCAAGAAGAAAGGTGTCATTTTTTCACAGATGAAGAACAATATTTGTGAAGATTCTCAGTCATCCATGTCATGGTTATCCCAAAAAAGGTTTTTCAGTGGCAACGTTCAGGGTGAAACGTTGTCAAGGAACTAAAACAAGTCAAGTTGCCACTGAAGAACCTTTTTTGGGACAGATGAAGAACCTCTTTGCCTCATAGCAAATGAATTGCAGTGGACTGAATAATGAATTCATGATACTGTGGGAGTGTCTGGTCTTGTGAGTGTTATGATTAATGAAACATGCTGATATTGGACTATTAACAAAATTAATTTTAATGTTAAGTCATGTGTAGGAAGTTAACTGTTATGTTTTTGGCATTTTTGATCGGAGAAATACTTTAACTTTTTTTTACTTTATATGTTTTTGACTTAACTTAAAAAACTGGAATAGTAACTAAAGCCACGTCAAAAGTGCTGTAAGCAGAAATCCAAGTCTGTCTTGCTATGATTAAATATGATAATTCTAGTTGTTTTACAACTGTTTTGTAATAGTGATGCAGTGCTGCTTCAGTGATTGCCATAGGCTGTGTTCTTCATGAAGGCTGCACAAATGTTCACAGAGTTTATTTGGTTAGTCTTACTTGTTCCTTGAGATACACTTACTTTGGCACTTTTCTCTAAGGAAAAAGGGTTTTTATTTTCTGAGACAAATTACAACTTATGAATGAACTTGAACTACAGATACTATCAACTTGCAGATACATGTTTACTTGTGGTCTTAAAAATGCCAACACAAAAGTGTAAATACAATAAGATGTTAAGTCAAACTGTGTTTGCCTTTTGAGGTTATCTGTGTAGTCAGACTCTTTGCCTCTCTTGCTATTGATAACCCTGCATAGTTATCTGTGCCAATTCTTGTTACTTTCCTTATATAGAATATTGTGATTCTAATTGCAACAAATTACAGTAGTTCAATAATGCAATGTAAGAAATTTTAGGTGCTGCATATGTATTATTGTAATTACAATATAGAAGATGAAGTGGGATTTCAGTTCTCTGAAACTAATTTGAAACAAATGATTAGTGAAGGATGACTTTGCATTGTTGAAGCTTATAGCCTATGCTATGTGAATGGCAGCTGACATTATATGTATAATATGTTTTCATAAAACACTAACTAATAACAAATTGAGCTGTGTATATGTGTGTGTTTATGTTGGGGAAATATCAAGAGAACAATATAAGGCTCATGTTAACAACCTCTGAAACTTATGTTTTTAAGCAGCAGGAGACCCGGAAGACCAATCAACTGCATGTGAGGGAAGATCAAAATAATACTGGTGGCTAACTAATCGTAATAAGATGTATGAAGGTTCTAACAAATGGTTTCAACAATTGTTAAGAAATTATTAAATAAAGCCACTAATTAGGAAGGACTTTCTGTTGCCAGTGCCAAAATCCTATTGGCTGGTTTTAATGCTTTCTAGAATGCTTTCTTCTTGTCTTACTTTAGTCTTATTTTTTTTATTCATCCAGTGGTCAATGTCAGGACTTTCATTTATTGTATTTTATGTAGATTTTTATCTTTAATTTAAGGAAACTATTGTTGAGTCTATAATGCGACTTTGCTGTTGTCAAAATGAATTATTTCCACTCAGTTGTCAGTTTACTATCTAAAACTAACTCAATCTAATCTTACAATAAAGCATTTTTCATGAAGCTGACAATGTTCAGTTTGTGTTTCAAACTGTTGAATTGTACTGTGTCAGACAGAGAGGTGCTAATGTACTTAGCTTTATTAAAATAAAGAATACATACCACAGTTGGTATAACACAACACAATTCAGCAGCATCAAAGACTACATCATACAGATCATCATACAGGTGAATCTGTATCACTGACTGAAATAGTTTCAGCTACGTGTACCTATTAAATTGTGTACGAGTGTACTTAACTGTATTTTGGAGCTGGATCTTTCTTTATCACATTTTCTTATAATTTATTTATTTTGTAGCTGGCCAACATCCTGGGTTTGTCTACACAAGCATGAGCCCATCCATAGATGGCAGTGGATTTGAGCAAATGAGATGACACTAATCTCAGACATAAGTTTCAATGTTTAATGGACCTTATATGCATCTCTTCCTGTACTTTCTCAGGGTTTGTCAAAATTACATCCAGAGTCTTCTAGGAAATTAAATTAAAACGGGAGCCTTCTGTGTATGTGTAATGGGTAACTATTTGCCAAAAGAAGGCTTGGCATGAGGGACATGGGCTAATTGTATACACTTTAGAAATGTATACATTTTAAATGTCATTTTTCAATTATATATGACTAACTTTATGTTTTTTGTTTGTAGTAATAAACATACCAGTACGATGATATATATACATATACAGTATATAAAGTCATGAGAACGAGTCAAGTGATGCCAATAAATTAAGTTGAGTTATATGTTCTGATAGGTTTAACTCAGCGAAGTAGTAATTTTTGACCATTTCTCTGTAAAAAACTTAACCCAACATCAAACAAATCAATAACCCAATAACCAATAACCTCGCTGGGATAAAATAACTTGTGGCTGAGTCAGTCACTTTTTTACCAAGCACTTGGTTACTAAAATAACCCAAATTGGGTTCTTTTTAATGCAGCTGTTTTAAGTTTGTATGTAGTAGTAATTAATAATTTATAAATGTTGTAGATATTGCTCCTCAATTAATAAATGTTTACTTTCTAATAACCCCTTATTTTTGCAGATATAATAAAATCGTTGATGTATTTTGGTAATACTGAGGTTGTTGAAAGTGGTCCAAAAGGCTACTGAGCCAAACTGTTGTTCTGGAAAACATGTCCCTTCATCACAGTGAGCATGGGCACTATAGTTAATTTCTCTCCAACCTGCTGGTGTAAATGCTCATTAGTTTGTCACATTGACAGTCATAAAAAAAACTACAACTGGTTTGCTTTGAGAGAGAGAATCATATCAATCAATCATCATCAGCATTACTAATAGCATTATTATAACATTATTTACAACATGTTTAGGTCTTTACTCTGCTCTAAAACAAAGGTAGAAAAAATAACACATTTTTGTGACTGAAGTAATATTTTGCAGTGAATACTAATTGCACTATTAATGTCTTATGTAAATCTCATTTCACTATAAACTGCTGTATGAGATGACCTCTTTCATCCTCAATAACATGAGAAGATGCTGCTTGATCTGTCAATTACACCAGCATTTAAAAAGTCCTTATTTAGAATCACTTTATAATCATCTTATAAACTGGTGTATTATGCTTGTGTCTTTCTGTATACAGATTTTAATATTAATACTGGTCTTTTTTGTTTATGTGAATGTATATAGGCTACAGTGCATCTTAATACAACCATGGCTGTACATCATGCACAACCACAAATCACGTGCTTGTTGTCATGTTTTATATTTTTTAATTTGCCTTAAGGCTGACTGCAGTTTAAACTAAACCATCAGCACATCAATAAATACTAAAATATTTGCCTTGTTTACAGTCAGTAAAGGCATCAGTGAAGACATTTCCACGTCCGCTCTGAGCCAATAGCATCGAGGGAGGTTTAAAGGCGTCGAGGACACGCGGTGGCTCCTCACTTCCTGGTTGAAGATGGCGGATGAGAATGAGACAGCACCGATGCCGGATAAAGAAGATGTAGAAGACCACGGGCACTGCAGCGACTGTGAAAATGAAGAGCACCACTTTGACGATGGGTAAGAAGCAATGCTTGGTACCATCGCCGTGTGAAATGTGTCACGTTAGTGTACACCTAGGGAAACCGATTTCAAAGTAAAGCCTCGGCGAGCAGTCACATAGACTGCTATCGATGTAGGAAGGTTGTCCCTCCTAGTTGCTTTTACGCTATTGGTTAAAAACATTATTCGCTCGTCAGTTCTTTGATATGATTGGCTGAGAGTGCGTTCTGTGCTCATGTGGGTGGGTTTTAGCGCCGCGTACTTAGCTCCGTTAGCAAGGCGTAGTATGGGGGGTTGAAAAACCAAACTGCGTTTGAAAGCTAGTCTTATCATAAAATACAAGATTTTTGTCACTTGTTCAACTTAATCTGAAAGTGCATTGTTTTTATTAAGTAAACAGTGCCCCATGTTATTGACAAACTACGCCTGTAAGTGATGCAGTGAATGGAAGACACAGTTGACATTTAGAGCGAGTTAGCTTGCATGCTAACGTAGCTGTCAAACACCTATTGTCTGAGCGTGGATTTCGCTCCAGACACAATCACAGCATAAGTGAAACAAGCATAACCTGCACGGTGCACGCTGTAATACATGTTACTGTATAAGGACATCTATCTGAGCGGGTCTTGTTAAATGGAGAGTCTAGGGGGCTTTTAATTTCCCCTTTGATCACAGAAATATCACCGATCCTAAATAAGCCTAGCTCCGAATAGCTCTTACTGAAAACGGGTTTTAATGGAAATCATGCTTTGCTTATATTTGCCAAAGAAAAGTGAAAGCGCAGCGTGGTTCCTCCCAACCCCTTTTGCCATGTGACCCATCAATGTCTACTTGTGACCCCTCATCTCAAGCATTGGGTTGGTTCTCTGATACCAAGTAATCCCAGGTCCACAACAGCGTACTTTTTATTATTAAAACTAATTCATGTCATGTAATAAGAGATAAGTGTGTTGTGATTCATTACGTAAATATAGTTATATGAGGTTTGTGGATATATTTTAATTACCAAATTATTTCTCCAACATTTATTTAGTATTTACCGTTTATTGCTTAATAACCTTTTATGGGAAACAATGGATGTTTCTTAGCAACATTTATAGCTAAAGAGGTGATTACTGCACACGATCACAACAGATTGATCATTCTTTTAAAACACTGGTTTCATTCACGGTAGTATCAATACTCAAGACTTTTTGTAGGTATTTTTAGAGGACTGAGAATGTGAAAGTGTCCAGTGCTTCAATAGAGAAGTGCAAAAAATCTGAGAAAAGACTAAGCATATTTTGTGTAACAAAAATACATGTTTTCTGCCCAAGCCACCACTGCTGTAAGGGAAAAGTCATGTAAATGTGGGCTTTACTGATGCTCTTTTCCAGCAACACGTGGTTTTTCCCTGCACATAACACACAGAAACAGAGAATGGTCCTGGCTGCTAACTAGTCCTCTATGTTGAAATGGAAGCCTGTGGAACAAACTATTGACTGTTTTGTTGTCCATTGTTCCACTCACTCACTGACCTCTTGTACATACATATGTACATATGTGTAGATACCACACACTCTTCTTACAGAGGTCATGTGATTCACCATCTGTGCTTGTGTTACAAATACAGGCCAGTGCTTGGCCGTCTCTCCTCTCTTGGACATTAATGAGATTATCCTCTGTAAGTATGCAGTCTTTCTCAGGCCAGAAGATGGGATAGATGGGTGGGGGTGAGTGGATCCTTAGGTTTAAACTGACCAGAAATAGGGTCATGACACACAGGCTGTATGCAGGAGTTGCAGGACTTCATGTGAATGATGATGTAAATTGCTGTATATCCATGTAGATCTCATTTTTCAGTGCAATCAGAGGATGTAGATGACAGGTGATAGGGAGGGACACAGTTTCGTGTACTCTACCTTATATGTATTCTTTTAATTTTGTTTGACTTTGTTTCACCTTTTGTTGCTGTTGCGAGTATGATTTTTTTTTTCTTTACCTGTCCTAGAGATACTATTGACACTGTCAGTGTGAACAAACAAATATTTTTGCGTGTCACTGAGGAATGGTTTTTTCTCTCTCTCTCTTCACTTTTGCTAACCTACAGTGACTTTGTTATGATACTGAAAAATGCTCTGTTGTTGGAAATAAATAGCAGCCGTGGGGACGTGGCTTTTATTTATCTGATGTGACAGTAAATTGAAGGACTTTTGGATTTTTGAGAGTTGGTCAGACAAACCTCAACATTTAGTTGGTTTATAAATACAATCATTTGCACATTTCACAATAAAAAATAAGTTAGTTACAGTCCTACATATACAATTGACTTTTTCCAAAGAAAACATCTGGCATACCATTCTAAAGAGATGGGTGTAATTTTCCTTTTGTTTTTGTCCTGTTACAGTGACCGGGGTCTGGGTGACGATACTGGCGCCAAGAAGAAGAAAAAGAAGCAGAAAAAGAAGAAGAAATCTGGTGCCACAGAAGCATCTCAGGACCCCCTTGCCAAGGTATGAATTCTTTAATTTCTAAAGTTGTACATTTTCAATTAAAATGTCAGTTAATCTAAAAATATAACATAACTCCATCTGGTGTAATCATTACCAAGGTTTGTAGTAAAGACTGTAAAACAAACTACAACTGACAAGATTCTCACAATTCTCTTGTGGTAATGCACAGGCCCAACTGTGAACATGTCACGTTGTATTTTTAGTTTCATTTTCTGCTGATGGCTGTGAATTGTAGTGCTCATGAATGACTTTCATTGCTGACAAACGTGGCTCAACCAGTTATGAAAGTATGTTTAATGGCTGTGTGTGTTATCAACTTAAAAATATCTCTTTTTAAAGTCGAATTTCTCTCTCACAACAGGTGAATTCATTGCCAGCTGATAAGCTGCAGGAGATCCAAAAAGCCATTGAACTGATCTCTGTAGGCCAAGGACCTGCCAAAACTATGGAGGAGGCGAGTCGGAGGAGTTACCAGTTCTGGGACACACAGCCTGTGCCCAAGCTGGGTATGACCCAAACATTCAGTTTTTCAGCTCAAAACCCACAAACAATTGAAGTTTCTGTGCTTCATGTCAAACTGTTCTACCTTCTTTCAGGGGAGACGGTGACATCACACGGCTCCATTGAACCTGACAAAGACCACATTCGAGAGGAGCCCTACAGTCTCCCACAGGGCTTCAGCTGGGACACCCTCGACCTGGGGGACGCCAATGTGGTAAGACACAGTGAATTCTAAAACCATCTGGTGTAAGTGATACCAAGGTTTGGTAATTTGAAACTTTGTAACTGGTGTTAATTATTGATGAATAGTGACAACAATAAAGTGCAGGTGATATATATTCTTGATTATATATTGGAGGATAGTAGATAGTGTGTTTGTCTTTTTCTAATTCAATGTATGATAATTATTCCCAATGCTCTTGTGTGTATCTCTGATGTCACTGATTATGTTAGGTGTGAGGTATGACTGCATAAAAGACCATCTGAAACTAGTAATTAATTTTCCACGAAAAAGACCATTTGTAGGTGAAACGTTATTGATATGGATCTGGTCATCTGGATCTGGATTTTTATTTTCGTAGCACATTGTTATAACCAGCACCTAGTTTTTTGTGCATCTATTTCACTTGACCCGTCTTTTTGACTTAACCAACAACAGTTCTAAAGATGAGACACACAAACTTGTACATTTGTACATGAAAACTATAATCGAAAAGGAAACAAACCTGTTGCCTCCCTTTTTTTCTAATGTTGGTGAGATTCTGGGTGGGTGCCCTGGTAGCTCAATGGGATAAGTGTCAGACTGGGATGCAAAAGGTGGCAGGATCGAATCCTAGCCCGAATCCTAGCCAGACTCCCAGCCCCATACCAGGTGTGTCCTTGAGCGAGACACTCCAGCGCTAGCTCCCCGGGCGCCCCGTGGCTGCCCCCTGCTCCCCCCAAGGGGGGATGGGTCAAATGCAGAAACCACATTTCGTTGTAACATGTAAATGTGATCAAAGACAATAAAAGCTGATTATTATTTTAAAAAAAGTGGAGAAAAAAAATGGAGAAAAAAAAGGGGCGGCATGATAGCTCAGTGGGTAGTGCAGTCGTCTTCAAACCCGGTTCGATTCCCAGCAAGCTACATGCCGAGGTGTCCTTGGACAAGACACAGATACCCTGACCCTTGGTGCCTCACAGGGGCAGCCTGTCCACAAAAGAATTTCCCCAAGCGGATCAATAAAGTATCAATTATTATTATTATTATTATTATTATTATTATTCTGAATGAAGAGGACATGTTCAATATGCGCCGTTATAGTTTTCTTAAAGTATTGATGATATGTAATTTCTTAAATAATTGATAAGAATTATTTTTCACGATTTAATGTTAAATTCTGTCTTTAAATCCAGCTCAAGGAGCTTTACACCCTTCTTAATGAGAACTATGTGGAGGACGATGACAACATGTTCAGATTTGACTACTCCCCTGAGTTCCTGCTCTGGTAATTCTTTTAAAACTGATTAGTTTTACACCTTACAAATCTCTAGAAAAGTTTACACTGAACACTTCATTTAGTGAAAATGTTTTTTCAAATAAAAGTGAAGACATCACAGTAGTGGTTGCATTTGACTAACTGACTTGACTCGTTCTCAGGGCCCTGCGCCCTCCTGGCTGGCTCCCCCAGTGGCACTGTGGAGTGAGGGTCAACTCCAACCAGAAGCTGGTGGGCTTCATCAGTGCCATTCCTGCCACCATCCGCATTTATGAAATGTAAGTAAACCGAAAATATAATCAGACTTAATCAGTGAACTCACATGCTACTTGAAATAGCATAGTTTATGTTTCAGTTTAAGCATTGTACTCAGTTCCATAATATATATACATGTTTGGTGTGTTTGAAAAGATGTTGGACCAAAAATGTCATCTAAAATACTGTATAGACCAGTCTTATAATTTAAAATATAATTACAATATATATAAGTATTTTGTAAATTTTAATTAAAAATATATGTAGTCATATGGAGTGTTGGGTTAAATTGTTAAAGTCTGCAAGTAATAGATGAGTAATTCTAATGGAAATAGTACTCAATACTATCATAAATATAATATAATGTCATTATTGGAGGGAGAATTTGATGCAGACGTGCTCAGATTCAATACATAAGTTCTTCTTGTGTTTTTCAGAGAAAAGAAAATGGTTGAGATAAATTTCCTCTGCGTCCACAAGAAACTTCGCTCCAAACGAGTCGCTCCAGTTCTGATCAGAGAAATCACCAGACGGGTCAACTTGCAGGGCATCTTTCAGGCAGTGTATACTGCCGGAGTGGTACTGCCCAAACCTGTTGGCACATGCAGGTGGGTCTGACAAAGAAACAACCTTTCAATTTCTTTTACTATTTCAGTCAGTGTTTAACAAATCGTATTTCTTTGTGAAGGTACTGGCATCGCTCTTTGAACCCACGCAAACTGATCGAGGTGAAGTTCTCCCACCTGAGCAGAAACATGACTATGCAGCGCACCATGAAGCTGTACCGTCTGCCTGAGGTGGGTGAAAACACACACATTTACAGCAAGTCTAAAAAAGAGGAATTTTTCTTCCAGCATGCCTTATTCTCCTCACCTGATCAATCTCCTGCAGGCCCCGAAGACTTCAGGTCTGCGACCAATGACCAGGAAGGATGTGCCAGTAGTGCATCGCCTCCTCCGTGAATACCTGAGCCAGTTCAACCTGGTGCCTGTCATGAACCAGGAAGAGGTGTCACACTGGCTGCTGCCCCGGGAGAACATTATTGACACTTACCTTGTAGAGGTAAAGGTTCAGTCTTTTCTTAAATTATTAAATAATTATGTTATTTAAACCATCCCTCTGGTGTGTTTTGTCCAAGGAGAGGAAGCATAAAAGTGTATGTTGCTCTCTTGACAGAATGATGGCAAGGTGACAGATTTCCTGAGTTTCTACACGCTGCCCTCTACCATCATGAACCACCCTGTGCACCGCAGCCTAAAAGCAGCGTACTCCTTCTACAATGTACACACCACCACCCCACTACTCGACTTGATGTATGATGCCCTCGTCCTGGCCAAATCTGTGGGTTCCTCTCCAGCCTCTTTATCCGTGTCCTGTTAAATGTTTGCTTAGGGAATTACTTAGTTTTTTCTTTCCATCTCTTTATCCAGAAAGGGTTTGATGTCTTCAATGCACTGGATCTAATGGAAAACAAAACTTTCTTGGAGAAGCTTAAGTTTGGCGTTGGTGATGGGAATCTACAGTATTATCTGTACAATTGGAAGTGTCCCAGCATGGGGTCAGAAAAGGTACTTTGACTGGGATCGCTTCTTTTTTTATACTGGTATATCATGTCTGCAGGTGTTGGAATCTGAAGAAACACAGAATCTTGTTTCCTAACAAAAAAGACTTAGAAGGTAGTCAAGTCTTCAGTTTCATTTACAAAAGCATGTTTTTGTGTGTATATTGCCGGTTGGTGAGCGACATTAGGCAGAAGAGTGGGTATGGTAAAATAATTACAAATGAATGTTATAAACTCCAGTGAAGAACTGAAAATAACTAATTATAGATCCTATCATATCTGCTGGTTTAAATTCCCACAGAGTCCATTGGTAACTGCTTGCTTAAACAGCTCCCCCTTCTTCTCTCTCAGGTTGGGTTGGTGCTGCAGTGACATCCCTTACGTGTCACCAACAGACCAGGACACAGCACCATCGCACTGACCATCTGACAGATGGACTGATGACTTCCTGCTTCAGGAAAGCAAAACCCACCGCCCATTTTTACTTTTTGACCTTTTGAACTTTGACCTGCACTACCGCTGCCAGGCAGGGAGGCGGGGAGAGGCTTCAACTCTTTCTCCTCCCTCAATCACATGGACCTTAAGCCATTGTAGTTACCATCCCAAACAACTGTAATACATCTGAGAGCTGTCTTGATTGTACCAAACACACATGAACACAAGAACAGTTTGCACAGATTAATTTAAACCAAACACTTACTGTTGGCATACCTACAATGCATGTAAATAATATCAAACATAACTGCGGATTGTTCCCCAACACATACAAACTAGAACTTACTGTTTTATTTTAATTCTGAAATGTTGGAAGTGCTTTTTGCAATTAAAATAAATCTGTCATCCCTAAGTTTTAGAGATAAAATAAATAAATAAAAATGATCAAAAATATTTTAGAGGAAAAGGGTCAAAAGGATGAGGTAATAAATACCAAAAGTGGACACAAGATAAGGGCTTCTGTTAAGATTTATCTTGTCATGCTTGACCCTGTGTCATCTTTAATTTTTTCTCATCAAACCCTCTGTTTTACCTGTCGCTATCTGGTTGTTTAACACTGCTTGGAGATGCCAGAGTTGGCATTCATATCCTGGATCTGTTCTCTACATTAACATTGATGCCCTTCCTCTCCAGCTTAGTGCATTAGGAGAAGAAGCAGAAAAATAAACAGACTCTTCATAAAGGACCAGCTCAGTTGGACAATAATCTCAGTAATTTTGGATGAGGCTGAATTTGTACAGAGAGGTTCAAGTCATTCTTATGAGATTTACTCAACACACTGATCTGCAAGAATGAGTTTTGTAACGGTACCTTTTGATTTAACCATCCTCCAGTTTCAGTGTCCACCACTCTGACATATTGCATGATCCCAAGCAGCCTGCAACACAACAACAGTCACTGTCAGAATTGGAAATTGTTTGAGGGAATCACAAAGTAAGTCTTAATAATAGTCTTAACAATAATAAAGATTCATACAAATGAATATGTATTTATAATGTGTACCTACAAGAAAAACTGCAAGATGGGGCATCAGGTTTACACACACACACACAAAAGCATAAGCAGTGGTGGTTTTTTTTCTGAACTAACATTTGTAATATTTTGCTATTTATTAGGCTATGTTTAGAAAGTTACAACAATTATGTGCTTTTTATTTGCAGCCATAACAAATATGAGCCTCACTGGTAAGATTTTGACTCGTATACCATTCAGAGCCATAACCTGATCACATAAAACACACGTGCAGTTCAGGGTGGATGTTGGAGCTGGGCCCATGAACAGCAGTCTGGACTTTGTGTAGGTTGGGTGGTAATGATGCCAACTAGGGAAATGCCACCACCTGAAGTGTTTCTTATGTAAGTTGTTATTTCTATTGGGAAACAGATGTAAAAGAATAACTGGTCTCATGGTGTTATGATGCAGGAAATGAATGTGAAGATGCAAGTGATTTTTTTTTCCTTTTGGAGTAAAATAAAATCTAGTTGCTGTGAGGTTTTTCTGTGTTTTGTTGTAGGGATTTCGTATCATCGCCCTTAAACCGAGCTGGCAACTCACTAAATTTTAGTAAAGGTTTGATTTAAACATATCTTTTTTAAGTAAGAGTTGGTTTACTTGCTAGATGTTTCTTGAGCTTTATACCACTCTACTTCACAGGTGGTTTTCTGTGTATAAACACGAGTTCTACTGCTAACAGTAATAATACTAGATTTTATCAAACAAAGTTACATGACATGGTGCTGTTTCATACATGAATTGATAACTGAGGGATTCTCCCAGGAGCAGACTTCACAAGAAAAATGTCAGACTCAACCATATAAAGCATATGCAGGAGGTATCATTCCCTTTCGGTGATCAGGGGGTTGTAAAATAAAAATATTCTAGATTAAGCAAAATTTAAAAAATGAAAATGAACAGAATAAAGCAAAGCTCAGTACATGTATGAAAAGGGTTAAAACAGGAAACAGAGAAGATTTTTAGATTAGTGTTAGTATCATAATTGTGAAATGCCTGCACCATAATTTCGTAATTTTACAGGCGTGTTAATAACGAGGCGTCGCCCTCACACTGAACTTGACGGTGATTGGCTGAAACTGTGTGACGCGTCCTGAAGGAAGACTATAATTGGCCGGTTCCATCCTCACTCAGTTATGGGAGAGTTTGATGTAGTCAGATACACATTTGGTTCATAAACAACCACGATGTTGTTCGCTGTGGCGATTATTTTGGTAGCTTTGGTCGTATTTACATTAAAATATGTGTTCGGCAGCAGCGGACCCAATCCCTTTGAGAAGGATAGTCGCGAACCGCTGAAAAAGATGGTTCATGACATGAAAGAGAAAAATAAAGTGCTGAAGCAAGGTGAGTGAAATGACGCAGATGGTTATAGCGATGGTCAGCGGACATTCTGACCACACTGACGGGGCATGATGACCCCTGCCCCCCCCAGCATTAAAACCCCCCCGGTGTTGTTAATGTTGTGTCTGCTCGGTCTGTATTAAACTTTTTAAATGTGTAAATGTATGTTAAGTTACTTAAGACACGACTGTGTTTTTTGTGGGTTATTTGTTTACCCTGCTTCACTGTATTTTATACAGAGAAGCTGTCAAAAATGATTATTAGTGTATTATTTCCAGCCAGTCACTCTTAAATATAATTGTATCTATATATTTTATGTGTGTTTGAGACTACATGAGTGGCCAACAGTCTAAAAAACAAAAATATTCAGGTTACACAAACATTTAATGGAGAAATGCAAAAGAAATGCCAAAGCCAGGATGTTTCGTTGCATCTTCTTTAGGTTTTCTGGCGAGTAAAGTACCTGACAACCTGGATGCCATCATCATCGGCAGTGGGATTGGTGGGCTCGGACTCGCAGTGGTGCTGGCCAAAGTAGGAAAGAAAGTCCTGGTTCTGGAGCAGCACGATCGGGCTGGAGGATGCTGCCACACATTCACTGAGAAGGGCTTTGAGTTTGATGTTGGTGAGGAGGATTGGTCTTTACTGTATTTCTACTTCAATCCATCACATCTCAAGTGATCAAGATACTAAAGTATAGATATGTCTTAGTGAAGGTGACATAACTTCTGTCACTTTAACCTTGTGGACATAAAAGCCTCACTGCTGTGTTTGTGTTTTCGTTCTCTCTCCCTCAGGAATCCACTACATCGGTGACCTGCTGGACCGCTCACCATTCCGCTGCACGCTGGACCAGATGACCAATGGACAGCTGCAGTGGGAACCTCTGAAGAATCCATTTGACCATGTTGTTCTGGGACCTGCAGAAAACCGTCGGCGGTACCCCATCTACAGCGGCAAAACTCGTTTCCCTGAGGAGCTGAAAAAATGTTTCCCTGGAGAAGAGAAGGCCATCGACGAGTATGTGAAGCTTGTCCAGGTAGGAACTGTTAAAATTGCAGGTTGTGATCAGGTGCTTTAAAAATATAATTGCCTGTCAGTAGATTCAAAGCAACAGTGAATTTTACAGTATTTACTTCTATCAGCAAGATCTTTCTTAATCTTATGTGCCAGTGCCTTTTCACCCACTGACCTGTGCTCTAAAAAACTGTGTTGATATTTCTTAAGGGCTCAGTGGCTGGTAAATCAAAGGTCGGAATAATTTTATTGGCTAAAATATTATAGAATTGCAGCAACAATTCAATTTGACTCAGATAAAGGAATGTCTTTATCTGTCATGACCTTTAACATAGTTAGGATAATGAATGGATAAACTTTGTTTTTGAGTGTCTGTAGTCCATCTATTCATTTTTCAACATTATGTTTATGTTTTTTACTGACTCATTGCAAAAAAGTAAAAAACAGAGAATACATTTATTGAAACTTTTGCTACATTACTTAAGTATTCACTTTTCTGCTCGCCACTGAGAGACAACCATGTGGCACAATGTTCAACAATCCTGACACATACACACACATACTTACAGAAGGTTAAAAATACACCATCTGGAATCTTTTCTAGTGCAGCCATACTCTCATTGAGCCTGATCTCCCTCTCTTGCCAGAGTTTTGAATTTGGCAGTATGTGACATATTTGTGCTGCTAACTATGATATTAATAGGGGACTCGGGTTAGGTAATGCATAACTAAAACAAATGCCTTATAAACTACTATAAAACAGCTGCAAAATAAGGAATATTTAGTAAATATGAATTGTGCATGTTGTCAGTATTTATTATAACCGTTAGTATAACCATTCAAACTTGAAGGCATATTTATACTGTATATTTGTAGGATTACTCACACAACAGTCAGAGTTACCAAAGTAATAATAGAATCAAAATTACTCATATTAAAGTGTCTTTGTCTTTCATTTTCTTCTTCTGTTTGTCTGTACCCTGCAGAAAACCGGGAGAGGCATTTGGTTCTTTGTGCTGTTGAAACTCTGCCCTGCCCCTTTGGCCAAGTTCCTGGTCTACACTGGTCTGGCCAAACATCTGTCCTTCTTCTTTAAAATGGCTTCCCGCAGCCTGAAAGAAGTGGCCAGTGAACTGACGGAGAACAAGGACCTCAGGGCTGTCTTCACCTACATCTTTGGGACCTACGGTAGCTGCAGGTCTG
>JAUBNQ010000027.1:7931930-7942511 GCA_032353495.1 Ctenopoma kingsleyae | reverse complement strand
ATGTCTTCCAGATTTCATTGAGATCCTCATTTCTTTTTTGTTTGTAAAAGGAAGCTTGGTGTCTGTGCAATAATCTTATGCAATAATTTGTTAAAAGCCAGTAATAAGAAACTTTTATTTTAATATAATTTTGGTTTAATGTAGATATTTTCTTATTTCTTACCCTTGATTTAACCATCCAGGTTGTTGGATGCCTCTGCTGTAGCAGTGGGCAGGAGCTTGGATCTCACTCTAGTGTTGGAATACATCGATCAGGACTTGTCCACTTTCCTCTCTAAGGTTCCTGCTTCTGGACTGAGCCATGACTGTATTAAGGTGTGAACCCGTTACCTCATTTATCATAGCATAGTTGCATGTATTTAAGTTTTGAAAAACAACTACTAACAAATAATCACTACTCCACACAGAGGCTCTCCCTGATCTTGAATAGTGTTACAATGCTGTTTTCTTTCTGTAGAACATGATGCTGCAGCTGCTGCAAGGACTGGACTTCTTACACACAAACATGGTGCTGCATCGTGACTTGAAACCAGAAAACATCTTAGTCAGCAGTCGTGGAGAAATCAAGATTGCAGACTTTGGACTAGCACGCATCTACACCTTTAATATTGCCCTCACCCCTGGTGTATGTCAGGTCACAGTTCAGATGAAAACACACTACACACAGTTGTAAACTATGTGTAATGTTGTTTAGTTGTACTGCAGTAATTCTCTTCTATGTATTTTGGGAACCTGTTTTTCCAGTATATCACATTGCATTGTGTGTTTCTTGGCCTGAGGTGAAAAATGTTCTTTTGACTGCTCTGTCATCCATTTTATCCTGTTTTTACTTCTTTATTTTCTCTTTAAATTGCTCTTTGTTCAGGTCGTGACGCTCTGGTACAGAGCGCCTGAGGTGCTGCTGAACTCTGTTTACATGTCCTCAGTGGATATGTGGAGCGCTGGCTGCATCTTTGCTGAGCTCTTCCTCCTGAGGTAAAGATGCCTGTTTAGTACATAGCTTGAGGAGATTTGAGACGCTCTAGCTTTATCCTTAAACTTTTAAACTTAGAGGTAAAACTTTCTGTATAGTGAAAATAGACATAAGGCTGCCATATGATATTTGTTGTGCCTTTTTCTTAAACACCACAGACCGTTGTTTCAGGGATACACAGAAGTGCAGCAGCTGCAAAAAATCTTTGAGTAAGTATTTTTTTCTGTTTATCTATAATAAAGGTAAGCGTTTAGGATGCTGAAGTTGTAATGTCAGAGTAGCACTTTATGTTTTGGCCTTCATTAGTTGATCATTTTTGCCTTACGTTGGTCAGGGTTATTGGTCTCCCCGATGAGGAGGACTGGCCGAAGGACAGCCCAGTCTCATACTCAGTCAGCCTGGGACCAAAAGGGTCCCGCATCAACCTGCTTCCCAATCTGGGCCCAGATGAGAACGACCTACTAGCTGTGAGGAGATCTGTGTTTCTGTGTTGGGATGCTCCCATATTCACATCTTACATAACATTGTGGCACTTCCGGTTCTCCTTCTGACGTTTTATTAGTAGGTTTTTGGTTAGATGTCTGAAATGAGGTCTGTGGTGAACACATGGTCGACAGACTAGCATGTTTTTTTTCTATGACCTAAAATGTATCTAAAATACTTTAACTGTGATTTGCCTTAAAAAGTCAGTTACTAACAAGTGGCTAAATGATGTTTATACTCGCACACTTGCAAAATATTGTAATTGTGATACTGCTAAAGATTACCAGCTAGATCAGGACGTGGTAAGAGGAAAGGCTTTTGCAGAAGAGCTAAACCTGCTAAATCAAATTACAAGTTGGAAAGTTTGTGGTGGTGATGTTGAAGTCGTGCAACCACAGTGTAGTTAGTTTGTAACCGTAACAATATCATTTTACTATTACTGTGATCATATGTAGGGATAAAATATCAAAGTGATGTCTATTTGTGAAGATTATCTTACTAAAAAGAACATGTAAGTATAATTAATTTTTCTGCTATAATCCAAAAGCCAATGGAAAATGGAAAATGAAGCAAGGTGATGCTAACTTCTGGATGCCATTCCTACGGCACTCTACAGGACAAATTCTGAAGATTTGACCCGATGACGGCACTAAATGAAAAATCAGAGGATCACCAAAGAGATAATGATTCATCCTGAATGAGAAATCTATATCTGTAGCAAACATATAATAACTGTAGATATTTCACAATCTGTCTCTGCTAATATTTTGACTGACTTCCCAAATGAAAAGTGCTGCTTTTCTTCAGTTCATAGCAAAAGTAAATATGTTTTAGAATGGGTTTCATAATTTCTATTGAGCCTTGAGTCATTATTCATAGATCTTTGACTGTTTATTCAGCCTGTTGAGATTCATCTGAAACAAAAATGTAGTAGATGCTCTGATCACGTAAGCAGGTTGTTTGTAAGGTGCAGTATTTCTCTTGCAGCAATGTTTGGCATTCAGCGCGAGCAGGCGCCTCTCAGCTGCCAAAGCTCTGGTTCTTCCTTTCTTCAAGAAGCACTGAAGATTTCAATGGAATGAGGAGTGGAAGGAAGAAAACTTCAGCTCCTTCTGCTTCCTTCTTTCTCCCCCTGCTGTACAATCAGCTATACTAACGAGTCTCGTGCCACAAAATCCACCGTACACTTTGACTATTCACTAACATCATGAAAGACCTTTTAAACATCAGTACAGTTTTGCCTGATTTTAAGGGCAAAGCTCTTATGGCACAAAAATCTTATACTACATGTGAGTGTGAAACTGCTAAGATGGCAGCCATTTTTATCCAAACTCTTATTTTGATGAGGTTTTCAAGTTTGTATTTGCTAAAAACAAAAAAAAGAAATTCGTCTGCCTTAATAAGAACTGAGTTCCCAGATTTTTAGAGTCGATGAGTTTTGTGCAGTGTATTTCCACAGAGGTGTAGTGCTAAAGTGTTTTTGTTAAGTGTTATATTCAAAATATGAATTTAGTTTTTCTATAACCTGCTGAAGACACTATTATGAGCCCTTTTATGTTTGTTATTCACAAACGTTTTTTTGTTCTACACTTGTATACACTAGAGGAAATTAAGTCCTTCGTTTTTGTTAATATGATGATATTTATGGTGTATTTACTGGTATCGATTACACCTGTATTTATCTTTGTATTGACATATTATACAAGATATTGTTTC
Organism: Ctenopoma kingsleyae; assembly: GCA_032353495.1. Taxonomy (NCBI): domain Eukaryota; kingdom Metazoa; phylum Chordata; class Actinopteri; order Anabantiformes; family Anabantidae; genus Ctenopoma; species Ctenopoma kingsleyae. Next base: position 7,939,339 of record JAUBNQ010000027.1, on the reverse strand, counting down.
TACTTGTGCATGGGTTATTCTGTTCATTCAAAAAGCATTTCTATAAATAATTATCTCACAGATCTGTCTCTGCATTTCATTGTCACACCACTAATCCAGACTTAGGCTGTTTACATAGTTTGTACCTCACTTGTATGTTTGGATGAAATATTTTGCCAAATGACTAAACTTAAAGGTAGTTACTTTAAACAAACACAACACAAATGCATCATTTCTTTGTAATTGCACAGTCTGAACAGATGAGGTCAGTGATGAAACATTTATGTGAGGACCAGTCCCACAGTGGGATGTTTGAGACCTCAGGTTTATAGAGAAATAAAGATTTTGTTGGTTTGTCAGAGAGTTGGTTTACACGTATCGTTTTTCATTATTCATTTTCTTCTAAAAAAAAAAAAAAACACAATTACACTGAAAATTGTAAATGTGAAATTATATGTTTTTACATGTTTTCATAGCAAAAGTAAATACATTTTTTACAGTGGGTTTGGTAAGTTCTATTGAGCCTTGAGCCATTATTCATAGATCATTGACTGTTTATTCAGCCTGTCGAGATTCATCTGAAACAAAAATGTAGTAGATGCTCTGATCACGTAAGCAGGTTGTTTGTAAGGTGCAGTATTTCTCTTGCAGCAATGTTTGGCATTCAGCGCGAGCAGGCGCCTCTCAGCTGCCAAAGCTCTGGTTCTTCCTTTCTTCAAGAAGCACTGAAGATTTCAATGGAATGAGGAGTGGAAGGAAGAAAACTTCAGCTCCTTCTGCTTCCTTCTTTCTCCCCCTGCTGTACAATCAGCTATACTAACGAGTCTCGTGCCACAAAATCCACCGTACACTTAATTCGTGGAAAGTGTTGCGCGCATTGATGAGTTTGATCCAGGAACACAACTTTAGTGGCTGCAGGCCTGGGTAGCCGTGTTCACAGCTGCTTCCTGCAGTTTGTTCATCTATTTATACCCCCCCACCCCCACCCCCCACCTCTTAATACGGAGAGCCCTCCACAGCTGCGGGTGTGACTACATTTGGAGTCCAGGACCAGTGAGGCGCAGGAAGGCGCAGCAGCACCGCTCATGGCAGCTTCATACAGCGGGCAGAGCATGTAAGTACCTTATGTATGACAGAGCTTCTTGATCACACAGTAGTTCTGTTGAATAGTTTTGACCGCAAGTCACATATGTGTGGTCAGTGGTTTGTTCTGTCTGAAGTGGTTTTCTGTAAGTTCTGAGTCTGAGTTCTGAGAGGAAAAAGTAGTTTATGTGTGAAGAAGCGCAATTTAACCACAAACGTTGAGCCTTGCTACCTTCAACTAGTGGACGGGTTTTAATCAGATTTCTGTATTGTACGTACAGTTTATGAAGCTTAAAAGTGTCCAACCTTCTAAATGTTAAATGTGTTTCCAGATCGTATGCAGATAAACTTGGGTAGATAGCCTGTTTGATAAACAGATAACATCTTAAAAAACTGCCATCAGAGCCAACCACATAATGTGCTGCGGTAGGCTTGGATTATGGTGAGCACATCTCCAGCCACATGCCTGTCATGTAGGGATCAAAAGCATAAGACTGAATGGAGTTGCTGTTAATTTCCTACATTCCCATGTTACTCTTGGATAAGCCATGTAAACCAAACCATATTCATGATTTATTAGTTGCATATCATTTTTGGTGGGAAGAAATGGCCTCTGAGGCTTTGTCCTTGCACTGTGGTTCTCCACGGGGGGGCGGGGGCTTTGTACAGGTAGGTCAGTCTGGACAGGTGTAATTGGTATGAAGCCTTACCTCCCACAGACATTTAATCTGGCTGCTGGACACTGAGGTTGCCTTGTTATGCAACATCTAATATGTCTGCACCTTGAGTAAAATCTCTCTAATAGAACCAGTAATTAGCTTGTAAAAGTCTTTGTAATGGTGTGCTGGAAGGGCTGTTGGAATTTGTGAGTAAGTCATGGGTCGAGTAGGTAGGGAATGGGCCATGTGTGCTCGTCCCCAGGCTCTTTTTTTTTTCAGAGCCAGTGTCGCTGGATTACAAGACCATGATCCCTGTTGAGCCGCAATGGCATTCTCCCCTCCGACTGACAATCCTCCAACATGTCAAACGACTTCTGCTCTTTACACAAATGTGTCTACTGTCAGCTTTTACTCATGTTTTGCTAACAAAAACATAAAGGAGTGTGGCACCAATGAAACTGAAGATGCTTGAGCTTTGTCTTCTGTGGGTCTGGACAGGGAGGTGAGTTATTCTGTTCTGGTTGGCTGAATATTTTTGTTAGAAGCACATACTGTACATATGTGTATTATGAAGTGCAGACACAGGTCTACAGGACACAACACTAAGCTCGTTGTCTTATGTAGGGATCGGTGCATCTTACAGTTCAGCTCATTAAAGCTCTCTGCACTTTACTGCTGACAAAGTCTCCAAAATGTGGCCTTCGATTTATTCAATATGACTGGACATCTGGATAATTGGTCACATTTCTGCTCCATATTTTATCATTTTCCTATTTACTTTGTCTGTTTACTGTATATTTCTCTCCAGCAGTCTAGTATTAGCAGCAAAAATGGTAATATACTGTATATCTAAAAGTTGCATCTTTTTACTCTGTGAACTCTGCTGTCACCACAACAATTCAGCCCTGCAGTGGATGTATCTGGTGTACTAAGTCCGTGGCTCACGTCTCTTTGTTCTGCTTCCATTGTGCTTCCTGCATCAGGAATGCTTACATCCACAGTTTTGGAAAGCACACAGACACACATGCAAACACGTTTATGTTTGTACACATTTGCGACTGCACATATGCTCTCAAGCCTTTGCCAGTATAGCTTATGGTTAGTTGCCGTCTCTAAATGCAAACTGTGTCATATCAGGACTATTTATGTATGGTTTACAGCTTCAGGCTTTGTTAGTGTTTACTCACTTCCAGGCAACCACGTAGACACCAGGGACTCTTTTGGCTCGTCTATGTTGCTTAGGAACTTGTAATAATAATAATAATTCAAATGCATCACCGTATATTTAAACACCGTATATTTAAACAAAATTTAAACCATAGATAATAATTTAGCTAGTGTTTTTCAAGAGATAACAGATAATGCTCTGTATTGACATACAACCATCAAGCTGGCTCTGCAGCTTAAACAACACTGAGACAACAGTGACTTTTTTGAGTTATATTCAAGGTGATGGAAAAGAGCAGCAAGTCTGCAAACTCTAAGCCATCAAGTCCTGGACACAGAGACGAGCTGAGCTGGTGTTAAGTTTCAGTGCAAGGGGAGATTCCCGCATGGCACTGCAGGCTGGTACAGGTCATCTTACATGGACTAAAGCAAGAGAGCGGAATAAATGAAGAGTGTTGTTTTTTTTTTGTTTTGTTTTTTTTGAAAAAAATGGTTAATATATAATGAAGGCAGCAGCTCATCAATGTTGTCGTGGACGTTTCTAGAAAGACATTGTTAAGTAATGAGCATTTCTGTTTTATTTCTTTTTCCTGTTCTAGGTGAAACGTCTCACTCACTGATGTACAGATTGACCTGCAGCCTTTGATTGGTGGCACAGCAAAGCAAGAAGGCTTTAAGGCTGATGGAACCTGAATGTTATTGGATTCAAGTTGGGCTCGTGTGTTTCGCCTCAGCTGAGAAGTGAAGAAAGAACCATCTGTGTTCAGTTCTGAAATCCTTCTAATGGACATGGACAGAATGGAGAACCCAGTCCTGGAGCCCAGGTCAGAGCGCATTGCCCGCTATAAGGCTGAAAGGAGGCGAGAACTGGCCGAACGTTATGGCAACATAGAGGAGCTTCCATCCAAATGGGTGAGGAGAGATGGGAGAGAGACACATGACTCGTTGATCCAAACCCACAGAGGGACATTGAACTCAGACAGCCTAAGTGGAAGAGTTAACGGTAGGACGCGAGGGGTTACAAACGGATTAGAGGCAGACACTCATGCAGAGTCCAACTACCTGAGGAGGTGAGTCATGTCTGAAGTGAATGATGACTTCATTGAGGGTGTAGACTGAAGCCAGTGGAGAAATGCCAAACGCAGCACTCATTATTAGTAGCTTTTATTATAACATTATCTGTGTAATACTTATGTTTATCTAAAATGTGCAGTATTATCCTGCAGCTGAGTTTAAAGACAATTTTAAAGAGACACACGTCTACTGAAAGCACTTGAGGACACACTGGTAAAAAGCATAGCACAGCGACAGTGTGTGTCTACGTTCTTGCTGCTGAGCCTGGATGTGGACAGGAGCAGGTGTCCTTGGTCTAATTAGTCCAAACACAAATAAAGCAGCATGCCTGCTTCATAACCCTGATCACACCTGCTTCAGTGTTTGTCACCTTGACATCAGGTGGTTGTAAATCACTATTTTGGGACAATGTGTCAGCACTGTGAAAATTTAGTAACAAATTTTAAATACACATTTTTTTCATTTGACGCTTTTCATAATGTTAATCCCACCTTTTTAGTCTAAGAGTTTTTAAATTTGATCTGCTTCTTACCAACAAGCTTTCAGCAGCAGCAGATCCTTGACTGATCCTTAACCAGTTTCCCTGCAGCCTTTGTTGCTAATTAAAACTCAGAGGTCTAAATCAGTGAGTCCCAGCAGGGTGTTTTAAAGCCAGTCTGATATTTCCCTCGCATTTGGGAGTTGGTACTCTCTCAGCTTAACTTCCCATCATGTGGTCTGGTTCTTTTTCTTGGAGATGGTGTAACAGAACAAAGACTGGCCACCTCAGCTTTTATTGTTGGTGTTTTGTTAGGCAGTATTTGTTGGAAAACGTTCAAGATTGCATTTTGTTTCTCTCTGCAACTCCTTAATCCTCCTTTACCTTCACTCCTGCTCCGTCTAGGCAGGGTTCCCAGGACTCTGCCAGCATGATGAGTGGGGAGGGACACTTTGTCTCTTGTGGAGATGCCCTGCAACTCCACACTCTGGTGTTAGTGCCCTTCTACAGCAGACTGGCAGCAGAACACAGTCTGAAAAAGTGTAGGGTCACCTGCGTGTGTGCAGTCCACCCAGTCACTATCAGACTGTGTATCAATGTGGCAATATTTGTCTTCACCTCAACATCATTTTCCCTTTTCCTCCTGCTCTGTGTGTATGGACACCAGCTGCCCTGATGCTGGGCGAGCCACATCCTCTCTGGACCTGGCTGTGAAGCCAGGTGCTGATGGTGTCCGGCGACGCACCCGGCGTTACCTCCCTGCGGGGTCAGGTGGCAATCGCAAGACCAGCGAACGTTTCAGGACCCAGCCGATTACAGCCAATGAGGTGGAGGAGAGCAGCGGGTAGGGACTGTTTGCTGTGGGCATAGTGCGAGCTCTGTAGATGAGAGGTCCTGTTTGCTGTGACGTGTTGACCATTTTTAAAAGACTTTCTCCATCTCTCTTTCTCGATGATTGACATGTCCTCATGTTGTATAGTATTTGAGTCTCAAAGCAAGCGCTTTATAGGATACAGTAATGTTGAATTGTGATTTTTGCCAGACTTTAAAATTTCTTTCTTGTTTGTGCTTGATATTTGGTCCTCAATAATAAAAACACACTCACATTTTTGAGGTGTGGCATGTGCATCACCTTTGCATAAAAGCCCTGGTGTAGTTTGCATGTGTATGTCTGCTATCATGGCCTCAACAGTGTTGCTTTACTTAACATGCAGATATGACACAGTATCTTGATTGTAACACACATAGTGTGAGCTTGAAGCAGGATCCAAACGAGAACGCACAGTAGCTGAAGATCCACGTCATCTTGCTGTTCATATTGCACTTCAGAACTCATCTTTTGCATTTTTATAGGCTGCTGGATCCTGCTGAAGAGGAGAACTGTAAAGGTAAGGCTGTCTTAACGCTAGACTGTGATCACATTTAATCACCAGCTTAACCATTGTCTGTGAGACCTGTGGCCAGTGACGCAGAAAGGGAAAAGGTCACAGTAGCACAATACAATAATGCAAACATGATCATAATGGTGGCAGAAGGTATGTCTCTTTAAACTGAATCTCATATGAAATATTAAGTGCTGACAGAGAAACATCAAATATATAAAATCTTCTCTTCACGTGTTGGTTACAAAACAAATATTTTGACTGTGTTCAGCTGTCACAGCTGCCTCAGTAAACTTATTATAAATCAGGTTGTATTTTTAGGCTCACAATTGTTGATCTCCTTAGTGATGACAGATTTATGTCTCACAAAATCATGTGAGCAGTGTAGCTATGCTAAGTCAGTCCGACTCTTAAGTCCATGATAAAAAGATTACAAGCATGTCATCTGGAGATTTTACAGCACAGCTACAGGAACAAGTAGCATAACTAACTCATTTTTATTGCTGTTTCTTTCATATTTTCTGACACTTTACAGTATATTAGCTCCACAAATACAACATAAGCTAAGGATTCACTTAAACCTTTCAAACCTTGGATTTTTCATTATGCAGCGCACAGACAATCTGACTGAATTTCCTGTTGAAGCTGTACAGATTGTACACAAGCTAGGGTTGTGTTTTGTTTTTAGATCAACAGTGTGGCATCTGAAATTCAAACAGGCAGACAACGACATCAACAGGCGCTTGGTGTGGTGGTGATGCTCTCTGCCTGACCTTCACTGCAACATTTCCTGCTTGTGCTGGAGAAATTTTGCCTAAAGTGAAAAGCAGAATATTCCACTGCTGTATGTGAAATAATGTACTGATGAGTTGTTCTACCATGGAAAATACATGTTTTCCCTGGTGACGTGCAGTACAGAGACAAGACCAACATATACTTGTATATATTATCAGATTCAGCCAAATGCTTTGAAATTCACTGGACTGTGCTTCAGAGTGTGGATGGACAATGACTCAAATCATACTGCACAAGCAACCCAAGTGGAATAAAAAGTGGAATGTTCTGCAATGGCCAAGTCAGTCATGTGACCTGAGCTGCATTTCATCTGCTGAAGGTAAAATTGAAAACCTAAACATACAGCAAGTGAAGACGGCTGCATTAAAGGTCTGACTGAGCGGCACAGGAAAAAAATCCCAGCATCTGCTGATGTCTGCAGGTTTCCTTTTACAACCAAGTGTTAAAAACTGGTATCTTAATTTATGTAAGTATGTCCAAATACTTTTGAGCCCCCAAAGCCCCTCAACTAAATTTGGCACTCTAAGCACATCTTGATTGCTTCATTTGAAGTTCAGTGTGGTGGTGTACTGAGCCAAAAGGCTGAAAATAGTGTCACTTTCGTATTCCGTATCGTATCCTCTGGTCGTATCCTGACTGTACATGTGTCAGCAGAAATCACTCTTTTCTGTCTATGTCTTGAAATCAGTCTTAATTTCATTTCATTTTATCACTAGCACTTTTTTTTATTAGTAATGAATGTAGCAATTGTGTGATTCCTTATGCATCTCAGTCATGTTTATTTTCAGATCT
>JAUBNQ010000027.1:7909624-7920880 GCA_032353495.1 Ctenopoma kingsleyae | reverse complement strand
TTTTTTATGGACTTACTAATACTCTCAGGTTCCATAAGAGAAACATCCAGTACTGTAGATTTTGATTTGCTGATTTACCTGTGACATACACATTTATGTGGTAAAAACAGGCAGGTGACAAATTAAAGGGAAAAACCAGAATAAATGAGCAGAGAAACATAATGAATGCAGGTGCTTCACACAGTTGCACTACGTATTGAATAATACATATTATTTTAGCCATTTACTGAGTGTACTGGACAGCTTAACCGCTTAAGCATCAAAATATTTCTTATAGATTAATGAAATGATAATGAAATGCTCAAAACACCATTCTGTAGTATATCTGGCTTGAGTATAGTTTTTACTACAGAAACATAAAATGCTCGATACTGAACTATAAAACCTAAAACTATAAGATATTTCCAATCTCCTCCGTTAGCACTGCTGTTTTACAGACTGTTTTTGTTGTGTTGAAGGTGGTTGTATCTCAGGGAAAGGAACCTCCTTGTTTCCTGCAGCTTTTCCAGGGAGGCCTTGTCATTCACAAGGGCAAGCGAGAGGAGGCATCTGCTAAAGCAGGTGAATTCAGAGTTTTAGGGAACATATTCCCGCTAATTCATATTGAACAAAGATTCTTAGATGTTATTTTTAACGTTTTTCTTGTAGTAGAGTGGCGTCTGTTCTGTGTGCGAGGGGAGCTTCCAGAGGAGGGATCTCTGTTGGAGGTGGATTGTTCCTGTGCAGGTCTACGCTCCAGGGGCTCTGTTGTCCTGCTGAACAACCACCAGGGGGTGTTGTACCTCTGGACTGGTTGTAAAGCTCACAGCAGCATCAGAGAGGTCAGCAAGAGGGCAGTGGACCGTCTCACTCAAATGTGAGTTACAAAAACTGGATGAGGTTTCAATCACCTGTAGAGTCCAAGTTCACTGATGGTTCTTAACATTTGTATTTGTGCGTGTATTAGGTGTCCGCCAGAATTGGGTCTCAGCAAAAACAGCCCTGTGAAGGTGCAGGCGGTGGAGGAAGGTTCAGAGCCTGCAGACTTCTGGACAGCACTGGGAGAGATGGACAGAAAGGCCTACGACTGCATGCTGCAAGGTGGAAAATTTTGTTTCGCTCTACCCAGGAGTTTCTTTAACCACTCAAACTTTCAAACTAAAAAAAGCTACATGTCTGTCTTCTGTCAGATCCTGTTAAGTATAACTTCACACCTCGTCTCTTCCATCTGAGTGCCTGCTCTGGGAGCTTTCAGGCGAAAGAGCTGCAGAGCCCATGTCGGCTGCCGGGGCTTGTGATGGCAATGCCCTTCGTCCAGGACAGCCTGTACTCTGTACCGCAGCCAGGTAAGAGCATATATATAACTAAGCTACAACACATAAAACCACACAAAATTCAACTTCATTTTTTTATTTCTGAAGTTTAAAAAAACAGATTTACTGAGAAATAAAATCACAAAGACAACAATCTGAGAATTTGTTTGAAAAAATTGATTGGAGTGGAGGTTAATACTGCTGCATGTACATATTTAGTTGCTCTACATTTATATGGAGCTCAAAGGCTCATTATTCACATTGGAAACAGCAGTCTATTCTAAGCACAAGGTCCCCTCACTAGAACTTTTCCTGAGCTTTTAGCCACATGTTGTGGCCTTCGTAAGAACTCAGTTTGCTCTCTTTACCCGGAAATATTTTAGTTATCACAAAAACCACATGTGTTTATAAAATATAAATATATGCAACATAAAACATACTTTTTAGTCTAAATGTATCCCTGTCTTTCTATTGTCCTCCAGCCTTGTTCCTGCTTGATAACCGTCTGGAGGTTTACCTGTGGCAGAGGGGTCAGCCTGAGCAGACAGAGAGCTCGGCTTCAGCCTGGAGCCGCTGGCATAATGAGCGGAGGTGTGCCATGCAGACAGCGCTGCAGTACTGCAAAGGTAAGAGGAAATGTTTGACAGAGATAGCTTGGAAATTAAGGTGTTGCTTGTACTTGGTGTTACTTATTTTCTCTGTTTCCTAGAACTGAACCCAAGAAGACCACCGCAGGCCTACCTCATTTTTGAGGGGTCTGAACCTCTCACATTCACTAATGTCTTCCCACACTGGGATAAAAGCCTGGGACCCCACACTCAGGTACCAATGCCATTTAGCTAAATAATAAGTTATCATCCAGAAACAAGGGTGGATGTTTTGTAGTCCTGTGGCATATGTGTGTGTGTGTGGGCGAAGTTGTTTCTGTACATGGAAGAAACTAAGAGTCATCAAGAATCACAGCTTAACAAAAATGGCGAGGCCATGTTGGCTGCTGGTGCATTTTATTTTTCTGGTATTTTATCAATATTCACCTACAACCGACATGAGAAATCCTTCACTGCCGACAGCCATTATAAATGCATCCTGTAAAACCAGAAATGTTTTTTTCCTTTCACTCTCACTTTATTGGCTCAACATTTTCTGTAATGTGTCCAGAATGGATGGATCTCAGATTTGCCAATATCACTGATGACCTTGCTTTAAAGGGCATTTATCTTAAAAATATATTCTAAATTAAGGCTAAAGAAGGTTCAGGTTGGAATATTTGTTTCCTGTACTCTTGCATTTTAGCATCACCTCTGTAAAATTGTAATTTTATTTACTGTCAACCGGTGTTTGGAAGCTGCTCTAAGCAACACACCAGTATTATCCAGTATCCAGTATCCAAAACTTTAAAATTGACCTGTGATGCTAAAAAAATAAAGAAATATTTTAGGCTGTCATCAACCAGGAAAGTTGTATCTCTTTGTCTTGAATCAGGAAAAAAACAGAGTATGGGGAACCAGATTTTCTGTCAAAAGTAGCCTCAGTTTATTGGAATCTTTTTTTTTTCATCTTGGGTCAGTTGGACAAGAATATCTTCCCTTCCAGAAGTATGTAATTTTTCTCATCAGTGATTTACAGAAGGGGAGGGTAAATTGTTATGTATGTATATTTTTATGCAAATACAGTATCTCATCCATAACTGAGTCAAGTTAGCTCTTTAAATCTACAATACACATCTAATATCTAACATTGTTGGCAGCAATCAAAACCTTACCTGCTTTTTTCCTTGCTTTTGTTTGATGCATGTGGTTGTGTGTCAGGGTGACACAGGGCGGGTTAAGCTGACCTTGGTGCAGGACGCCCTGGCCCAGCTCACAAAGACCCAGTACCCCTTGGAGGAGCTGCTGCAGAGCCCTTTACCTGAAGGAGTGGACCCACAGCACTTGGAGGTCTACCTGTCTGACCAGGACTTCCAGGTATAGACTGAAGGAAGGGCTGCGGCAGCATGCAGTGACATCCTTCTACCAGCAGGCTACAGTGTTGTTTACCAGATTTTGCAAATGAAAACAGATTCTCACAATATAATCTGGTGATAAATCCTGAGAGGAAGTTTGGTTTAAACTTTTCCATTTGCATTCTGTTTATACATCAATCTCTACATTGTTCCCACCATAAATAAATCTCTACAATTGTGTTTCAGACTATTTTGGAAATGAAGAGAGATGAATACGCTTCGCTCCCAAGTTGGAAGCAAATTGATCTGAAGAAAAGCAAAGGATTGCTTTACTAGACAATGAGATAATGTGGAGGCTGACTGACTCTCCTGTAGCAGGGACCTCATCACCAATCAAGGAGGGAGGATGGCAGTGGGGGTGTTACCACCATGTTGTTGCACAAAAGACTGTTCGCAATGTAATAAAAAGAAGGAAGAAATCACTTTTATTTATGTCAAATTAGTATGAGTGTGTGTGGACTTTTTATTGGATGTGGATTTCTCTGTAGCTATTGTCCAGAGCAAAAACAAACCTCATTGTATCTGTACAGATCAATGAAAGATAAAAATGAAAGGTGTGTGGGAGTAAAAGGACATCAGTAACAAACTGTGGGATAACAACAAGAAAACAAAATAGTGCATACAAAAAAGATCAATGCTAATAAAAATGTTTCCTTTTTAGTCAATATCTGTCCATCAAACCTCTTTGCATGCTCACAGCATAGCTTTTGCATACGTTTGATTTTAGTTAATAAAATAAAAAAAAACTGCTTTTACTTCATGATTGCCTCATAATTCCTAAATCAAATAATTTTACAGAGATACATCATTTGCCTACCAGTTTTCTGTGTACAAATGTTTTTTTCTGTGTATTTTAGCTGAGGCCCATGTGTTTATTGTGGCTGCAGGTAATACCTTTATTAAGAGTCTATTGGTATTTGCTATTAGCTGTGCATGACGGAACGACTAGATATGCTTCAGTAACATCCCTCTGGCCCAAAACAACATGCTAATTCTGCGTGACCTCCGTCAACACACTGTTCAAAATATCCTTAATACATGTATGACAAATCACAAATTTTTCTGTGTCATGAAAATCCAAGCTGATAACATTAACACTGTAAGAGATAAGAAGAAATGTCTTGATATTTATTCCTGATCACATGTACATAAAGCCAGAATTATTGGCTTTGTGAGGCTGTATGTTAAACTGCAGTGTTGTAAACCAAACCTAAGTATTGGCATGCTGAACTAAATGCTTATGTCAAAATATGTTTGTATTTAGCAGTTTCATCATCTTACTGAAGCCTGTTAGCATGCAAACAATTTGATCTACATACAAAGTACAGTTGAAGCTGACGCGATTGTCAGTTTTGCAGGTGTGTGATCATAAACATATGAAGAAAAAATGCTGAATTGACAACTGTGCTAGACTATAATCTACTGTTTAATACAAAGTTTGGGGTCATTTAGAAATGTCCCTGTTTTTCCATGAAAACATGTTTTCAGATCTAAACTCCAAAAGGGTTTTCTAGTTGTCAATTAGCAGCATAAACAGGATAAACCTGCATCAGGACTGATGTTTGCTGATAATGGGCCTCTGTACACCTATGTAGATATTTTACTTAAAAACAGCAGATTCCAGCTATGATAGTTAGAACATTATTCATGTCTACACTATATTTCTAATCAATCTGATGGTATAAAATATCTTTTTCTTTCAAAAAGTTTCTATGTGACTCCAAGCTTTCAAACAGTAGTGTCAGTTTGAAACTGATGCCGAAAGTTATTATAATTCATCCTAAAATGAATATGTGTCCAAAGGTTTGTGCTAATCATCTAGAATCAGTATCCTTTCATAACAGGTTGCTGAGTCACAAATGTGAACCTCATTAGTCATTATGATTCATCCTCTGGGAACCATGAATATCTGTTCAAATATTCGAGCCAATTCATCCACTAGATGTTAAGATATTCTTGTCTGGATTAAAGTGCTGGACCCAGAGACAGCTATTGCCATCCTTAAAGCATGCTGCTGGCATAATTCATAACAGAGGAAGCAATTCTCAATTGGTAACAGCCTCAATCAATCAGTGGGACAAAAGGGTAAAAACTTACTCTGCTGCTGATGTGACTAAAACTACTGCAGTTGGTCTCTGCAAACACACAGACTGGTGATTTCTAACAGCGTAACAGTGTCTGAGGGATGTTTTCAGATCACCTGCAAGTCATGCTGATCCCACAAATAGTAAATAAATCAGGTTAGTCTTCCACTGGTCTACTGAGTTGGAACCTCTTTGTGCTCACTGGTTGTTATTTTCCTCAGAATGGATTAGCTGACTAAGCCTCCATGTGACTGTGCAGTGCTGGAGAGATTGGATTTAGGGCCACCACTGGGTGATGGCGCACAAGAAATTTCCAAAGGCCTTTCATTTGCAAGCAGCACCTTAAATACATTGTTGTAGGATTACATGCAAAACCCGTATGTACCCTTTTTTTATGTGCAATGTGAAAACAAGGGACAGAGCCAAGTCCCTGTGTCCATCAGCACAGCCTGTTTACTGCTCAGGAGTGGCATTAATTTTGACTGGATGATGAGTTTGGGAAGTCTTTTCACTACTGTCTGGCAGAATTACATAAAACTGGGTACAGGATTTTGAAAAGAGGAAGTTCGGGTAAAGAGAGGACTCATTTTCATGCTTGTCTGCTGCTGTTTGTTTATGTCTGTGTTGGCTCTAGATGGCCTGTTCTCTTTGTGCGTCAGCTCCAGGTAAACTTCGTTCTGGTTCAGAGGCCAGCGCTGCCTCACGCAAGACCACCATGTGGTCTTCAGCTGCGTGGAGCGACTGCTCGATCCAGTCCATACTGCCGGACATGTGACAAGCGTTGCGGGTGACCAGCACCAGGTGGCTGACTGAAAGGAGCAGAGCAGTGGCCCTGAGGAGGAAGAAGTGGACAAATGGGTTTGATTTTTTCTTAGCTGCTGGATAAAAAGCACTTCTTTTTGAAAGAGACTTTTTCTTTCAATCAAGCAAAAACAGACTGACAACGGGTTTGTTGAGTTAATAGGAAATAACACAGCACATCAAGAATTGCATAAAGTATCAAGTCAACTTCAGTGAATGATGAAGAACACTAATTTTTGAGTTATAATGTTTTCCTATTCAGTGTGACACATTTATAAAGAGTTTCTAAAATATCTATGTATGTCCAGAGTCCAGATGTCATTACCTGGCATCCAGGAGGATTGGATCCAGTGGAGGGTACATGGATCGGACCACGTCGTCCACCCTGTGAGAAGGAAAAGTGAAGTAGGTTAGCCTGAGTCAGTAGTGTGGTACACTGTATGTAAAGCTGTTTGTTTGTGTTACCTCGGGCTGATGCGTTTGGCCACAGTGATAATGTCACTCAGGCTGGCTGGTGCTTTGACCTTTGCCCCTGAACCCATCGTCATGGCAACCAGCTTTTCAGTCAAAGTGTGGCAGATCTGAATGTGGAATGTGGTCATTTTGTTTGTATTAGTCAGTCAATTAATCAATCAAATCAATAAATCCTTTTTATAGATATTTTATGATACATAATGAGGTATTTGAATCTTTCCTACATAGAGCCCGGTGCTTCACTGTCTTATTTTTAACTGTTATTAGCACTCAGTGCCATTTTTAAAGCAACTTTTAAATTTGAACAATATTCAGAGAAACATTAGTAAGAAAATCAGCCTGAAACCACAAAAGTGGCAGGACCAAACTTGGAGGAGGAGGACATGTCCCACCATCCCCTGTGGAAATTATTTAATACTGAAAAATAAAGAAAATCTATACTTAAGGAGCATGTAAGTACTTCCATTACCTTCAGGATGGAGATGCAGTGAGACACCAAGCCACTGTTGGAGAGAAAAATGAGCTGGGATACATGGCACGGGCAAAACACAATAGTAACACAAACATCTAAAACTTTGAACGTGCCATCATGCTGCAATGTCACCACTTACGAGGCATCTTCTATCCAGTCCTCGTTCTCAAGGATGGCTTCAATGTGAGGGTTTGTGATCACCACATCGTCCAACTCCAGCTCCGATGGCTCGCTCTGGGTCTCCATGGCTCCGATTAGATCGACTGTGGGTCTGAGGGAAAAAAGGGAAATTCAACCCCTGTGATCTTATTTAATTTACATTATATTGGGTAGATTTGTTTAGTGTTTAATGGATCATTTTGTATTGGATACTTAATAAGGCCTGAAGATGTACCTAAATGTCAAGATTATGGATGACTACTGGTGTGAAAATGATAATTAACTATAATTATAATAACTTTACTCATTGACTTTTGTAGTATATTGTGTATAACAATCATCCATCCCTGACTCACTGGCTGGCACAGTAATGAGCAGATGTTCCATGAGCAAACAATACTGTTATTGTATGTTGTTGTAGTTGTCTTGTTTAATCGTAACTACAGAAAGTCGGGAATCTAAAATATAAATAAATAAAGGCAAAACAGCAAACAGAATACACTGAGGAGATAAATGAATTCAAAATTTAAAGCACATAAATAGGACGTATTCTACGTCCCTTACCCAGAGTATCACACAATGCACAGAAATCGAAAGTAACAGATGACGTGAGACATTAGTAATAGTTTAGTATCATTTGAACAACTTTTCAGACTTTAAAGTTTGATAGAAGTTACAAGATTTGGAAGTAAACCTGCCACAGAAATGAGGTTTATTGGTTTTGTATTGATCTACTGACTTGGAGTCAAAGTGGTGCAGCAGGTCGTGAGGGTGGCAGTAGCGGTGTCTGCACACAACCACCAGGGCAACGAAGGAGGCCAGGAAAATGGTGGCCAACACCCCAATAGCCACAATCACCACCGTCTCCATGGTGACTCAGGCTCCCACAGTGGCTGCAGGCAGCAACACGTCGAGCGGCAAAGAGTCCAATCAGGGTCGGCTGATTGTCCGAGCTTGATTATGGATGGGCACTCATCTGTTGAGGAGAGAATAATTGGTGGTTTCAGCGTGACTGGTTGTTGAAATCAAACTGAAGAAGTGCGACATTATCACCACACTTAGGGATATTTTTGCATAAAATCTCCATGATTTCCATTTTTGTTTAAACTCAGTGTTCCTCTGGAGTCAGGTAAAGGAGACTATCACAATCAGTGGTGTTTAGTCTGCTCTAAATATGGCAGAGCACAGCTGCCTACATCACACATTGATCTTTATCAATGTACATAAAAAGCTGAAGTGTACTTGTCCGTTGTTTGTGCTTCAGTGTTTGCTGTACAGAGACTTTTTTCTAAACTGGGGCAACTACAACCAACACAAATACTACGTATATTAATTCTATTTAACTTAACAAGCTGTCACAAAGTGAAGAGCGAGAAAAACTGTGTGAACATATCTTGTTTTGACTCACTTTAATTAGCAGCTCCAGCTCTGTAAACACATCTAAATCCACAACCAGAACCTCAACACAGAACACAACTCGAACACAAAACTCATGAACCTTGACCTCTTACCACGTGATGTTTTAAGTCCAAGCTGAAGTGTTTTTTGGATTATCTGCAGTTTAACTGAGGTGGCATGTTCCCACGTTTAGCTCCTCTGTGAAAGTGTACCTGCTCCACCCTGTCTAGTTGCTCATTAACCTGCACTGCCCCACCTGATTGCTTTGTGTGTGGGTGTGTACACTCTCCAGAGGGAAGCTGTTAGTGCACTGATTCATTAATATACTGTAGCATGACATTTTTCAAAGCAGAGATACTGTTTTGTATGTTGTTAGAAGCACAATTAACTACTGGGCAACTTTATAACACTGTAAACCTGCATTTTTGCTGAGATGATTAAGATGATTCAGCCATGGAGCGCTGTAATTCTATAATCAGATTAATTTGCATTACACTCGCTGTATCATAGAGGGATTTCTCCTCCTCTCTCTCTCCTGCCTGAGAGTTTTCTGACTCTTTTTCTTTTTCACAGTGGCCAGGGTTGTTCACTTCTTATCACCCTTTGTATTTGGCCACAGAGCCATCTGCGATGGTTAAACACAGCACCAAAGCTTTTAAAAAATGTTCCTCCAGTCACTTCTGTGGTTTAGAGCCAACTCAAGGCTTAGAAAAACAAACAGGTTGCTTTTGGCTGGAGACCAATTTTTCTATCAATGCATATCTAATAATAATACTACTGCAACACAGCAGTATTATAACAGAAGTAATTCTACACAACACATTATTCTTAACCATAATTCTTAATCACGTTAATTCTGCACTTTTATTAAAGTAAGACTGGATTTACTTGTAAATGACTGTTTCTATACTTTGATACTAGCTTACTATTTACTGAACACTTATAAACAGCTATAAAGGTTTAAATTTGAAGACAGTGGAAACATTAGAGAGTCGCATCACCCAAACAAGTAAAACCTAATTTCATTTATAGCATATTTATGTGAATTTTTCAGATACTAGACCAATAAAAACTTTGAGCTCTATGCTCACAGTAACAACCACACAGCAGATCTGAGTGTACATACATCGACTGCTCAATTATTTGAACATCTCAATAACAATAAAGCCAAATAAACACTTCTAAAGTTACGTTTTAATCGAATAAAACTTTTGACTTGACTAAAGCACACAAACACGTCGTTTCAAGTCACTTACCTAAACATTTTGTCCTTTTAGTTGAACTTCTTTAAGGAGAGAAAATACTTTTCCCTCGGCCACCCAGGAGCACGGAGACGGCACCAACATCTCCAAACCTGAGACGCCGTGAACGCGCACAGAGGCAGCCCACATGCATGAGCTGTCGGAGGGGGACTGATGGTCAAACTTTTCTTTCTCTCCAGCTGTGAACGCGCGTGGGGGGTTAGATTCGGGCACGCGCGTGGGGGGACATTAGCGGGAAGGAGCTGTGTGCATGAAGCGCGCTCCCGCTGCCATGTTGTAGTAAATATCTGGAAAAGCCTGAACTTCAGCACTGTGTCAGCATGTGTCTGTGGTTTAGAGCAAACCTGAGCTGATAAATGACCTGACTAAATTAATGCTTTTAATGATGATTAATGTTCATAGATTTTTACAGGTCCAACACAGTCTATGAAGCAATGGAGCTTATAGTTACAGGTTTTACAGTCAAAGTCTGTTTAACTTAAGCCTTTAATAAGCCTTTAACTTATAGCTAATTGAGAACGTTAGTTTGTAGACATATTGAGTTATAAAACTCCTTCTTGACCTTTGACAGCAGCAGTTTACCAGATGCAACGGTCTCAAGTTCTTTGTAGTCGCTTTCAGTGATTCTCAACAGCAGATTGAATTGAATTTTTCACATTTTTGTAATAGGAACAGACTGATGATAATAACACTTACACACACCTTCCTTCAGAGTTTGTCTGTCCATGTTTAGATGACGTGCTGAGGGCTACTTCCCATCACAAACATACAGACGAGTTCCTGGAATACAACTTTAAAGAGGTTTGACCATAGTTTTGCTTGTGCACACTTCTATATGTCAACTCATTCAACATTAAGCTGTGTCAGAGTGTCAAGTTGCTGTCCTCTGTGTTGCCACAGTTAATCCATCTCTGCTCTACCACTGTTTGCTGTTATTTTCTTATACATCAGTATCCAACATCCACTTTTTTCTTGCACGTTCCACTTTTGCTGGAGGACATTCATACCACCATCAGAGATAATTATCCCCTCTTCAACTGAATCCAGAATCCAGCATAAAAGCAGGGTACCTCAGCACACAACTAGCAAAAGCTAGTTAATGTTTGTGCAACCCTGTCAATCACAGTGATACATCATTAGATGTTCCTGTGCTGCTTTCTGGTACAGACACAAGTCTTTGAAGTTTATCTCAGCACAAGAATGGATCTCAGATTGACAAGAGCAAACTGGGCTGGTTTGAAAAATATATACAGCTTGGCTCGTGACTGGTAACATAGATTCTGACTGAAATATGTTTTCATATTTAAACTTT
>JAUBNQ010000027.1:7880278-7896782 GCA_032353495.1 Ctenopoma kingsleyae | reverse complement strand
CCTTTTTGGATTTTGTTCTAGTTTAGAAGAGTTTCAGTTCCAAATCCTTCTGACTTCACTAAGCATAAAATTGACCTGGATAACTGGTGCCATGAAGGGGTCAGATCTGTGAAGACATTAAAGGATAAGGCCGCTTATTTTCTCTGCTATTCCCATAGAGAGGCTAAAACCAACAATAAATTGCTTCTATTCACTATAATATCTGTTAATCTTGAGTCTGATTTAGCTTATTCACCTGTGGCATTGTTGTTCCAAAACAATTAAAAACACATCAGTGGCAGGTACCGCTGCAGAGTGACATGATTCTTTACTGCGAAACATCTTGTTATTTAATAAAGTAGCTCCAAGAGACAGAAGGATCATTACTTTTACAGCCTCTTAAGTAAAAAGTGATGGTTGTTATGACCCTTTGGAGGTCTTTAAAAATCGCTAAGGTTAATTTTCTGTAATGGGAAAATAGTAAAAAATATAGAAAAAGATTTGAGTTATCCATTAATTAGAGGCAACATCAGTGATGTACTTGATATAATATGTGATGAAGTGGTGATACCTGCAGGGAGATGTGGTTATAGTGCAAGCAAAATTTTGATAATCTGTCTGGTGAAGTGGAAACAATCTAATCACATAACTAGAATAGAATAAGAAACTGTAGAAATACTAGAAATTACGTACAATTTATATGCAAAATAGTCAAGTATGGATAAGAATTTACCATAAATTAGCACAGAATTATTATGATGGTCTTATTAAATGATGAAACATGAAACATGAAACATGTTATTGTCTTACTGTTTCCGCTGCCAGAGCAAAAAGGAAAGGACAGAGAAGAGTAGTTACTCCTAAAGTCAGTCTCATTTATTTATAATCGCTGGAAATATTTAACATTGTGTGGATTAAAAGACCAGTATACTCTCCCTGTGTCCCCGAGTTAGCGGGTGTGAAGTGATAAGTGTAGAAGGATCTATGATGTTGATAGTTGTGTCGGGAATAAAATAAGATTTGTGTAATTAAATTACAGCGTTAATCATCATTATGTAGTTATTTAGTGATAAAATCTACCTCTGAACTCCTTTGTAATGGAGTGACACATGAAAGCCTGAAACAGCTAAAGATTTGACTGATGTATAAAAATATCTGACTTTTCATTATTTATCACTTCATTATGTTACCATGGTGATCTAGCCTGATTAAAATTGAGTCAGCTTCATGACACCGGTGTTGTGTCGAAGTCTGTTCCCCATGGAACGATGGAGGAGTTTCCCTTTATATTAACCTGAACCTAATCTTGTCCTAAACTAACCACTGAAATACAAGTTAATGTAGGGAAAACACATCTAGGGGGATGAGCCAAACTCAAAGTAGGCTGGATAACTTACTGATCTTGCTGTGTGGTACAGCCCACTTCAGACAACTGAGTTTACAGAGACAGAGACAGACGTGATGACCCTGATCACAGTGACCAAGGTCAGATGTAAGGCCTTGGTGAAGATACTAAACAGGAGCTATAGCTTGCCTCGGTGCATATACTTTCCATTAGACTATCATTCAACCTTATTCTTCACTGAATCCCAATAAAATATTATTGTAAGTATTCAATTCTTCCAGGAGGCATATGTAGGGAGTGAAGGGAGTTACATAATGTGATCTAGGATGTTGTTTTCCTTGTGTATTCAGCTTGAGTCTAACTGATGTCCTTGTCTGTTGTCCACATCTGGGGCCATGACTGGGGCTGTTTCTAAATAAGAATTAATTCATATTCATCCTTCCAGGAAAGACGGATGATATTGGAGAAAATCCGACCTTGTGCAGTAACAGAGTGGAAGCTGAATTGTATTTACTGTTTAGGAAACATGCATATTGCTGTGAGCTCCTTCTAACAACCACCCAATGAGTTAAGTAGCCATATGGCATGCTCCTGCTTTGGGAATTTCTTTGGGGAAAAACTTGTAGTAAGTGAATCTCTGCAGGAGTAAACAAAAGTGAGGATGTTTGTGAGTGATTTTAAAACAGAAAGTGAAGGTGACAGTGTTAGAAAGGCAGCCGTGGAAAAATGTCAAGCTGCATGATTTCATGTAATCTGGACGTTCACCTCAATCCATCATGCAATGTCAGTTTCATGCACACACTTTCTCATGTCAATTATCAGACCTCTGACAGCGATGTGCACATGTCGACTGTAATTTTTATCCACTGTTCTGTTTGGGAAGAGACAGGAGAGAAAGATGTTTACACACAGACACATTTATAATTTACAGTACAAACACCTTTTTAGAATATGAACGATGTAGCTATTTTTTTTTTCTCATCCGTAATCATCCAGTCCTTGTAATGCTGGATTCAGAGTTATGCCTGCATAATCTGCTAAAAGTCAAACACATTCCAGTTGTTGTTGGCCTCTGACAGGCTGGTCCCTTGTCAACGATCCTGTCCGTTATTTTCACAGACAGGATCTTGAGGTGCAGCTGGGGAGGAGAGTTCCCACTCTGGGAACCTCAGAATTGCCTCTGTGCTTATTGCACAGAGCTGTTGTGGTTTGATGTCGCCATCAGATCATGACCTTCTGCGTACACTGGGGATGTTTGCAGCTGAGTATGAAGCTGCCTGGATGAGAGACAGCATCTCTTTAAGTCTGAAGGAGTTCAACTATATCGAGAGCGTGTTCATAAGTGGGTTTAAAATGGAGGATGAGCTTGACAGGCAGGTTGGTCAGTGTCAGCAATAATTCAGGTGTTGTACTGGAGTGTTGAGGTGAAGAGGGAGCTTAGCCACAGATCAAAGCATTCAATTACCAGTCAGTCTACGTCTGAGTTTTAAGTAGTGACCAAAAGAATGAGGTCACAAATAGGTACCACCACAACTTGAAAAAGTGTAAACTAGAGTTTAAATTAGCTGAGAAATACTTAGTGAACAAATGCATCCTACATCCCTTCCCCCTCTAGTCACACAAACCTGCTAGAGCACCAGACAGACTTTACCATGCACTGCATTGTACTACTAATGAGCTTGTTCCTATTTTTATGTCAGCTCTTTTTCACTGTTACAGTTATTTTTATTGTTTTGTTGTTGTTTATGTCATTTTCGCATGTGCTCGTGCACTGAACAGTTATAGACATCCTCACAGGGTAAACGTTATTCAGGCTTTACTCAATCAAACCATGTCAATAATGTCTCTGAATTACTATGGGCCAGAATGTGGAATATTTACCTGAGATGCTATAAAAACATACAAGAAGGCTTACAACCAAGCATGATGTGTCATTTCTCCCATAAGGAGCAGGGCTTTTGATGTGTTGATTACCAGGAAGATACATCAATTAATTCACACATTTAAACCATAGATAAAACTCTGGCATCCTACAGGGTTATATGGGTATTAAAAGTAAAAGTTTCTGTGGATTGTGTATTCTCTCAAGGTATCGGGGGTAGCTGGCTTGGAGAATCAAACACACATATTGTTGCATTCAAAATGATTTAGTTCGTAATGACTTTTCTACTTTATTCTTCTGTGATGATTCAGCTGTGGAAAAAATCAATAAACACCAGCAGGCTTCCTCTTTTCATATTATTGCCATTTATCTTCACCAAATACATTGACATATACTTAATAGACAAATACATAATGTAGCACTTATTCCCACAGTGGTTTGAGATATTCACGGTGACTCATGCACGCCACAGTAATGGGTGAGACACCGCATAAACAGGAAGAGAAAAGTGTACAGGCCTCTCAGCTGTCCTCAGGCTCCGTGTGGATATTTCAGCCCACTAACTTAATGCTTTTATAGGTGGGAGCTAAGTGGTTGTGACACACACCTGAAGATACAGACTCGCAGTCATATAAGATGTCATGATGGGGAAAACGGTTTAAGCACATACTGCTGTTCTGTTCCTTTAATCTACATCATCTCTGCCCTTCTCCTGTCCTTTTCATCTCCTCAGATCATCTGTGACATCTCTCAGTTACAGTCCGCATCAACAACAGCTTGTTGGTTGTTGATCTCACTGTGTTGCACGGATGCGAGGAAGCCTGTGGGAAAGCAGTGTGTTTTACTGTTTGAGTTTTAGATGAGAGTCTGCATGACAGGGTCACTGTGGTTTATGCGTTGTTGTCCATAGGTGGGCAGTGTTTGAGAAGTAATAAAAGGTAGATTAGACCTGCCTCCCCCTTGGAGGGATGACTGATCTGATTTTGCTGCAGCTCCTTCCTCGAAGATCCTTCTCTTCACTGGAGCATCCAAGCGAGAGGCCAGAGACCCAGGTGCACAGCGTCCAGTGAAGCAGAAAGGAGCTCTGTCTGTGTGGGACTTTGACAGGAATTTACTATTTCTGACTGTGTTCAATGGATGTGTGTCAGTATCTGTGCAGTTTCGAGTGATATTTCTAAAACCGTTGTGTGCTGCAGACAGCATCTGCAGCGATTACTGTCAGTCTCTGTACTGTCAGAGTCAAAAGCTCATACATGTTCCCTTTAGATCTGCCTAGTTCATTCGGGAGTGAACTGTCCCAGTGAGAAACATGTTTCCCATGGGACCTCTGTTCTGACAGTAGGTTGCTCATGCAAGCTGAGCCCAGAGACTCGTGGGATATGGAGAGGATTTTTGTAGTCTCCCAAGGGACCCTCAGATGAGCTATCCAAAAGCACTCAACAAGAAGGTTTCTCCGTGTATCTGTCAAAAGAAGAAATATTTGATTGATCAAGAAGAAAGGGACGGGTCACCCAAATTACAGGAAATCAACCAAAAGCATTAATGGCTAAATACAGTAAAAAAAAGTGCAGTAAAAAACAGTATATTTAGTAATTTTGGGTGAACTAAAGCTTAAATAAAAATATGTAATAATTTACCTCTGATATGGTAAATGATTTGTTGTCTAAGAGGAAATAAACTGAGACTGGGGAAAAGTGAGAGTGAGAGATACTGAAAATGAAGCTTTTTGTGCCTGCATACATATGGGAATTAGTGGAACAAGGCATAAACACGACCTAAACCAGTATTGTGGAGGTTTCAGGATATTATATGAAAATTAAACAATTTCCTTATCATTACATTCCTTCCTTTCTTTGTGCATCTACACTGACACTCAGCTCTAACTCAAATTCCCAGGCCAGTGCTCAGTATGAATCCCTTTGTGATTGTGCATTTGGACATCTGCTGCACAAGCACTGCTTAGCTCTGCCAAGACTATCACTCTATTTAAATAGCTGTTTAAGAGAAGAGACTTGGACATATGCATTTGGACTGGTGGACAGCTTTATTGACTGGTGAATTATAAATGATAAACTAAGTTGAATCCTTCAAAACAATTACTACCGATGTTTGGTGTCATGACTCCTAAGGCCAAAAGAGATGAGGGAATCATTTTGTCTAATGACCTGCGGGTTAGATTACTCCCTGCAGGATGAGAGATGAGATTTGAAAATGTTCATCAGCATAAAAAATGCCCATCGCAGTCAGAGAACACTAGTTGAGCTGGCAACACAAACGAGCATCAGCTTGCTGTTTGAAATTTCACAGCAATTATCTGGTTTTCTTCCAAGAGTCTGAGCCAGGTTTAACAAAAGTTCCAAAAGTCCTTTCATGTAAATAGAAATAAGAGAAAATGCCCCTTTTTGAAGCTTTAATGGTAGAGAATGAGCACTTGTTTTTCTCATCAGAGAAATGCACTCACAGAGGCAAATTAGTTAAACCAAATGAACTTTTGGAACTCCCCTCCCCCTCGTACAACACAGAATCTTCACCGGAAGAGGGAACATCCACGTCTGCATACACACATATGGATTTAGATATGTTTCCAGTATGCACACAAAAATAATATGTCACTTACATTTCTTTACTGTTCTCAGTTGAGAGTTTTAAGCTTAAATTGTGTTTATACTTCTCAACCTCAGCAAAACTTTTAATCTGATGTGCAGATGATCACACATTCCATAGCTTTGCTTTTTCATCATATGCCTTCAAATAACTCAAATGCCTTTACTGTTTGTCTTCTAAACCTCCTCTGATCAACAGTAATTATCGTGGTATGTTAGTCCTTGCAAAAATCCTTGCAAAGTGCCAAGAGACCTAAATTATTCACAGTACTTGTAAACATTTACTTTTTACTGAATTTATTTTTTGTTATAGTTTTTAGACCCAACACTGGAGAACTGTCTCCAGCATATGAACCATATCACTTCTGTGAAACACAGTTGTGGCAATAGCATGGTTTGGGCCGGCTAACCAGCACCCCTGAGTTAATGTTTTAGGTCGTATTCTTTGCTTAAACAGAGAAATAAGGTTTCACAAACTTTTGAGTACTGCTGTAACATAACTCCCTGAAAGAGATTATTCTTTACTATAGTGTGTACGATTACTTTTAATAGGCACAGTTTGGTGCCACTGCTTAAATGTTAGCAATATCAGGACTTTCTAGCACTAGAATTTTCACATTGTTTACTTCACTAAATTATTGGATACTGCTTCCTCCACCGAGTCCAACAGAAAAAAATCAGTTTGAAGTAATTTGTTGTTCTGCTGGCACATCGCACTTTCCAGACTGAATTAATCTTTGCCACAACAATACAACAAACATGCTTTGTCCCTGTCTTATCTCAGAATTTTTAATGGTAGTGGTTTATCTTGTCATTTATGTATAAAAATAAGGTTAATGGCGTTAAAATGTTATAATATTAATCTTTTATTCATATTTTCTTTATACTTATTTGAATAAGAATATGGCTGCTGAGAACATGGCTGCTGCATCTAGACAAAGCTCTGTCAGAGGATGTCACAGTGTGACAAATCTGAATGTCTCTCCAGAAATTAGCTGTGGCTTTGCTCTGTGGATGCACAGAGAAAAATGGAGAAAGTGAGTTTCAGTAGCAGATGCTGGAATGTCTCATATTGTCTCACATGGGACTTAGCACATTTAGGGCCCCGCAGGACCCAACAAACAAACTACACCTTGTCATTTAACACACAAGCACATCCATCAGCTGCTTGATGGGCATTATTTTTTTTCTGTTTGGGATATTTTAAAATGAATCCCTGTTGTCCCCTTCTGGTGCCACCTGAGGCTGACTGTGCACCGCCGAGTGCTTCCTGCTGTCTCTCCGGACATACTGGCCCTACGGCGTTCTGTGAGCAGTACTCATTCCAGTCTTTTCTACCCTGCTGGATCTTCTCCCACTCCATGGCGAAGCTGCCCCGACCAGCTGGTGGAGCCGGGTAGCTGCAGACTACTTTGGACCCTGATCAAATATTGATGTCTAGCTTCCGGTGCTGACTAAGTCATCATGAGACAGAGATAGAGAGGAGCTCTAGAGAGTATGGCGGTTTTAAGGGAAATAAACATAAAAATTAAACAACTAACTGGAGCCAAGATGATTTCTTTCCTAGGCTACTGTATATTTAAATATTTTTCTAACTTTCTGAACTACGTTCAAATCCCTGTTTGCCCATTACTATCTACTTGCTTCAGATTTGGCATTCAGGATATTTGCAAACAAGGGATCTATTCTGTCTGGTTTTAGAAGGTTTAACAGTTGATGAGACACAGCACAAAATCGCTGGTTGTATGCGTCTTTGTACCAGCTAATATGTCCAGCCTCATCAGTGCCAGGTGCTTCTGCAAATAAGTGTTAGAAACTAATCATAGCTGCTGACCTTTTCCAGGCTCATCATGCTGTGCTTGGATAATCACCATGCTGGCTGTTGTCAGCCTGCATGGGTCATATGATGCACCCAAAGGTCCAGAACTGTCTCTGATGGGGTTTTGTCAGTTCACAATGGATCCCTGTAGCTGCATTTGTTTTTGCTAGCCTGCTTTCTTCCGTGTGAAATGAAGCAGTGCTGCTGATTTCTGTTCTCGGCTTCGCTGACAACCCAAACTCAATCCATTTTTATCAGCTGTGTGGCATAGTCAGCTAACTGCTGACTACTCAGCTCACTGTGTGCAGTTGGCAGTAGTCTGTAACCTAATTATGTGAATGCAGTAGTGTAGTTATAAACCCAATTACCTTCTTGCTCCTACTGTGCCCAGAAAAAGTATTCAGTCTTTGGAAGTGTTCACCTTTTATTTCTTTTACAGCACTGAACTATAGTTGATTTAATTTGTGTGATTGCCTAATCGAATGGCAGCCTGCAGAACCTGGAGAGATAGAGAGAGAAGTAACTTAGGACCCATACTCCACTCATGCCATAAGTATCCACCCTTGTCAAATTAGTATTTTGTAGATGCACCTTTGGCAACAATTGCAGCATTATGCTGGTGTGTATAGTAGGTCTCAGTCGGTGTTGCACATCCGGACACAGTCTTTGCAAAACTGGTCTAGCTCCGCCACATTGCACGAGGGTCGTGAGTGAGCAGTCCAGACACAAAGCCTCAATTACATTGGGGTTTGGGCTCTGACATGGCACTCCAGAACATTACTGTGGTGGTTGTGTGACATCCTGTTTTCCTCCTGGAATGATAAGAATCCACTTGATTATTCCAGCCCCCTCACTAGACCTTTCTTTGATGACAAGAGTCTTGACTCATTTGACCTGGATTTGAATTGATTCAAGATTTAAATCAAATAATTAGATTAGTTTTTTAAAGCCTCTGATCAGACGCTTCACAGTTATTTTATGTTTTTTAAAAAGACAAAAATAAACTATTAGTGGCTGCAGTTTAGAACACGCTTGGGAAAATCACAGCTTGAAAGCACAGAGCAGCCTCAAAAAGGTGAAGATAATATGATCTTATGCAAACAGAGAGCAGGGTAGAAATTGTAAAAATGACAAAAATAGGGGGAAAAAAAGGCATACAGAGAGATGCTATGTGTTAGGAATAAATGATTCAATGATGTTTTCAGCATAAAGACGATGCTGACAAATGAAGACAAGGCTTAAAAGCTTAACTGCTGCTTCTTTGTTCTTGGTTCCATTGAGATTTTTCCATAAATTAAATGTTGTCTTTGCTTTCAGTAGATAGAAGAAGTGTGTGTGTGTGTGTGTGTGTGTGTGTGTGTGTGTGTGTGTGTGTGCATGAGTGTGCATATGCCAGACTCTTGAATTCTCCAGGTGATAGTAGGCAGGCACTAAAAGACATCATTACACAGATTTAACATGCATAATCCTTATTTAATGTCTGGACACATACAGAATACAGAAGATGCCATATTAATTATGTGGAGTGTAGCTTTGAGTTACAACTGGTATATTTTCATTTCAATTATGTGTGTACTAGTTAATAAAATATATTTTATTGTCACATTTGATGAAGATTATTGATGCTCATATAGAATAGAGTCTTTACTTATCTCATTTGCCAAAATTGTTTAAACAAGCAACATATATAATGGTTAATTAGTGAGTTCTAGTGGTGATGGTAGGTGACTTTTGTAACCTCTGAAGAATGCCAGGCCAGCTGTTTCTGTTTTCAGTTTTTATGCCAAGCTAAGCTAAGCCGCTGTTGGCTGTAGCGTCATATTAACCTAACAGACACCAATCTGCTCTACATAAAGAAGCATTTAAGCATATTTCCCAAAACGCTGAACCAGTCTTTCAACAAGAGTGTTGAGTGTCTAAATATTAAAGTTAGTATTAAAATCTCTTTCATGAGACTTGACAGCGATAAACATGAGATAAACATAGCTTAATGGGTGTTCCATGTACAGTTGCCGCCTTTCCCAAAGATTTTATGGGTGCTAAAAAAGTCAGTTATCTGATGTGTTTCTAAAGCAGACACTTACCATGCCCTATGTGGTGAGTCACACTATGCAAAGTAATCAAAATAATATATTGCAGCTAGGATGGAAAACAAACAGACACACTTCTACATCAGACTGATTTCAGGAATTCTCTGTCAGGGTTTTAGCTTCCTGCTGGGTGTAAATTTTCCACTACTACCACATAAATAACACTTGGGGTTGCAATAATTAAACCAGCAGGGGAGAGAGAGAGAGATGGTGAGTAAAAGCACATACACCACGTGTGAGTGTTACCTACGTGGCAACAGAAGTATCCCCTCCCCTGCCACACTGCCTGACCACATTAGTCAAGAGGTTATTGATAATGAATACATTTATGGAAACCCTTTACATAACACTGACTTTACACTGTGTAAAGAGTATCTTGTTTTTGTGGTGTTGTGTACTTTCCAGGTAGCTCTTTAGTTTTCTGTGCATGTACCTTTGTTTGAGTTAAACTATTATCATTGCTGGTGGGCCAGTCATTAAAAAGTTGTGTTGTGTATCCAAGCATCAATGAAACAATATGGAAGTTTGTTTTATATCCCAGAAGACATCCTAGTGTTTCCAAACATACTAGTTATATCAGGATTTCATAGATTTTGAGAAAATGTGTCTAAATTTATGTTCAAGACTCCAAAAATGTTATCATTTGACGGAGTCTTGGGTTCAAATATTTCATTATCTGTTGCTATCAGTGTGCCATATTTAACATCATTAAACCTGCATTAATTGTTTTCTGGTGTTTTTGTTTTGTTTTTGGCCTCTTGCTGGGCTGAAAATTAAAAATCTGGATATACAGTTTTAGTGGCTTTCCACTGCTTAATGAATCGATACTAACATTTACCTCTTTGATTCAAGGAGGTTGGTTCTTCTTTTGTTTCCAATGCACTTTTTGTTTCCAATTCTCTCAGACTGATTTGGAGACATTTTTTGGGAGCTAGACTTCATCACCCTTCAGGAGGTAGAACTAAAATCAGGTTCCAGAGAGGGAGCAGCATCCGTGTCTCTAAACAGCTCAAGTTTAGTCTCATCAGACCAAAGGACAGACTTCCAAAACTCATCCCCATGTTACAAATGTTCATGGGCAAACATTAGCCTGACTTGCCTCTATTTGAGCCATGGAGTTTTTCTTATACGATGACCTTGCAGCCAGTCTTTCTTGTAACATCAAGTCCACAAGAGGCCACTTCAGCAACAATGATCTTGGCAGAGATCCTGGTATACTTTTTATACATTTATACATATACATTTCTATTCTCTGAAGTTTTTGAAATCTTGCACTTTTGACCATGCCCAGTTTCCTTCAAAATATAAAATAACAAGAACATCAGGTAGTCAAGAGAGCATACATATTTCAATCACTAATAAATACATAACAGTAAAATTATCTTTTATGTTATGTTAATATTATCTCTAAGTATTTATTGGAAACTTATTAAGAGAGTTTGTTGAGTCTTGCTGCTGCCAAACTCCTGAAACCTGAAATGAAGAAGCAAGGCAGACATAAAGGAAACTAACAAGACACAGACCGGCAGGAGAAGGACAGAGAAAGGCAGCCATATCTGGCAACCATGTAGCTGTCACTATAAGTAGAATTTAAGAGCTTTCATTTTGGTGGGTTTATGAAATTGCCACAGGTCTGTGCCATCTACAGTATGTGACGGGTTATATGTGGTCAATAGTGCTGTGTAAGTAAGAAGATGTCAGCCAGAAATAAACTTTACTGAAATAAATATATCATGAATCGCACAAAGTCAACATTAATGACTTCTATACACCATAATCTTATGGTGTATTTATTGAGTCAAATTTAGCATTTGAGACATTTTACTGTGAATCCAGCAGCTCTGCTGCGACTCACAGGACCTCTGATGTCAGGCTGAAACCTTGTCAGACAGAAAGGACAAAGCAGAAAGTTTAATCACACTGCCTGGGGTTGTAACCATGTAAACTACACACACATGAACACACACTTCACTGTAGCCTCAAAAGGTGATATGATGACAGCAGTGCATAATCAGGCGGTGAATGAGCGCCTTTGTGTGATTCGTAAAAGTCAGCATCGTCCAACGGGGAGGTGACTTAGATCTCTTGCTAAATCTGAGCTTCCATTAACCTGTTTGCCCATGACTTCCTGTCTGTCATCTCATCACTGCTGGTCTGACGTACTGTGTGACTATAGGGCCAGTGGGAAGCCCAGAAAGGGCGCTGAATGAGTGGGGCTGACAGAGGGCCAGCCTCAGCACGTATGCAGTGTTTGACTTGTCTTCCTCCGCCTCCTTAAAGTCTTACCCCCATTGGATCCACAGTCAGCTGCTCAATCACAGATGAACAACAGCTGATGGGAGTTGACAGCCTGTCTGACCGCCTGTGGATATGCTGAATGTACTGACTTTCACATACTAATGTTGAGGTCAGGGGTCATATGAATGCATGCAACACGTGACCACTGGAGCGAGCAGGCAAGTAGGGATGAAGTATGTGCAAGTGTGCATGTGTATACTCTCCTGGTATACAACACAGCCCATTGTCCTGAGAAATTTAGCTGATATTGAACAGTTAGTGATTGTCTTGAATACTGTGTATCTATAATTAGAGAATTGTTTATTCAGACAGCTCCTAAAATGACTCAACATTGTATAATACATCGTGCCAGTATCTGTGTATATTGCTTACTGTGTTTTATGTGAATATTGTCTTGATTCTTTCTCCCTTTTTGCATGTCCGTGATGTCAGATTGATGTTTCCTCAAGTGTTGTTTTTAGTCATAAGCATGTGTAGAAACGGTGGCCAATCAATCATTACTCCCATATCTAAGTCATACATTTTATATTGGCTCTTTATTGTCTCTGTCTAACCTTATCCAAGCATTTCAGTTAACTAATCTTGTCATGTCTTTACCATAACTTACTTTGTGTGGATATTATAAGTTGTAAAAGAAAACGAAAAAGCAGAAACATTTATTGTTTATATACAATATATGATAGATACAATATAGATGTTCTCATAGCTGACTCACTGCCTCGCTTGAGGGAACTACAGCAAAATAATATACAAAAAAAACCTTGGTGTTTAAACATTGGAGGAATGGTTAAGATAGTAGAAAGAGAAACAGGATGTGTGAACAGGCGGAAAGAGGCTTCATGTGGAGAAGAAGATCTAATACATGATGTGGAGTGACACATAGCTTTTATGTGATGGTGCTTTAGTGGCAGTGCCCAGTGGTGAGCCCGACACCCTGCTGAACATGACATGTTTGGTTTAAGACAGGGAAATGGGGCTGACAAATAAAGATGATGAGGGCTTGTCACCACCACCACTGTCGTGCTGGAAACACATTCAGTTATTATTTCTGTCCCTGCTGACCTGTGTGTATTTGTATGTTCAAAAGTTGTGATGGTACATACAACATATCTACAGTTTATCTGTATCTGTCTCTTTTTCTGTTGCTTTTGTACCAGGTAACTCAATGGAAAAACAAGAAAAATTCCCAAAGAGCTGGCTATACATCCGTTTCATCTTAAAGTAGCACTTTAGTTTTAATAATTATGCTGAAATTAATTCATCATCCCATATTAAAGTAAAGGGGACATAGAAAAATATCCTGCATGTTGTATCTCACATATCAGTGAAACTTCCTACAGCAGATTTTGTGAAAGATTCATTAAGTGACGTGATCTCAGGACACTTTCCCAGTAATTTAAAATCTGTTCCTGTCAGCCACTTCTAAACAACCAACAGAAGACCCATGAGAAATCAATAAGCTCAGATCGGTATCTTGCCTTCTCTTATCTTTCCAAATCCCTCCGACATTCTTTTTCTTACAAACTCTCTCATAGAAAAACCTTCTAGACTGCCAACAATTAAGTTTCAAAATGAGAAACTCGACTGAGGTGGAAGGGCTCCATTCTGCTATAGTGAACTCCATGTCCTGTGTCCTCATAGACTTCACCTGCATTTGACGCTGTGAACTTCAGATCCTTCTTTCTACCCTGTAATGAGTCTAACTGACAGGTTGCTCCGACTAGGTGACATGGACAGGATCTTGTACTCAGCTTGACAACAGGAGTCTCACAAGGCTCCATCCTGGGCCCTCTCATCTTCTTCCTCAAGACAAGGACACTAGCTGTCACACACTCACTTGGCTTCTTCTACTACTATTCTCATGATATCTAGCTTTTCTTGTCATTCCCCTATTTGACACACAGCAAACATCTCTGCTTGCATGGCTGACATCTCGGAGTGGCTGTCAAGACACCAACTAAAGCTCAATATGGACCGCACCTCTGTTTCTCCTTATCACCACTGACAGCACTGCTGTGGTGTCGAGTTTGACAGCAAGGAGTGAACCTGGATCACAAACCTCTGCAAATATTACAGCAGTAGCCCACTCTTGGCTTTACCCTTCCTCATTAATTATGTGGCCCAGGTGTTTATCAAAGCGCCATCATTTCCTGCTACTGTAACTCCCTCCTTGCTGAAGCCTCCACATCCACCCTCAGACCTCTATAGCTAATTCAAAAGGCTGCTGTCTACTTGGTTTCCAAGCTTTCTAAGTTTTTCCACCCCACTTCTTTTCTCTATTCGCTGCATTATTGTCCTGTTACTGCTTGCATCCAGCTGAAAATGCAGAATCTGGTCTACAAGGCAACGAAGGCAACTGGTCTATGAACCTCAGGGTTGGTAGTTCGACTCTAGTTCCCTGAAGACAAGACACTGAACCCTAAAATGATGGTCCCTTAAATGCAGCTGCCTGTCCACAAAACATTTTCCAATGAGATTAATAAAGTATCAATTGTCAATTTGATCCAAATCCCAGAGGTGCTGTTCTATAGCTCATTAAATAATGTGTTTGTTTAAATGGGATCTACTCCCAGTTTTGAAAGATATTTAGCTCTTAATATCACGTGGTTTGAAAAAACATATTATAATTCACTCTGGACAAAATCAATTTGTCATGAAAATGTAGAAGCTCATATTTTGACCTGGTACAGTTTACAAAGATTCTGATGTGATAAATAGTTCCTGAACAGCTAGCTCTACAAAATGGACCTTGTATTAAGATTGTCAAAGCAACTAATTAAAATTGTGTCACTATGCCAGGAGAGATTCTCACAAGATTAAAGTTAACGGGTTAAAATAACTGTTAATTAACTGCATGTCTGTTATATTAGAAGTTTACTTCTATCAGCCTTTCTTGGACTGCCTGGAGCCATTTCTGTTTAAGGCTCTTTGTTTTTTAAATCTTGTCACATCTTTTGCCCACATACAAAAGTTTGATTAAGTTACTTATCATGTTTTGGTTAGTTTTGATGACATTAGATATGATAGCAAGTGTTAGTTGCAATTTACATCTGCATATAAAAGCTATTAAATAAGGAATGTCAGCAGTTCTCCTAAATCCTACCATCAGTATGATGGAGACAGAAAATGTAAAATATAAAATTTAAATATGTTTATGAAATTGCATCTCTATTAAATGTTCCTTATTGGTTCCCCACTGTGAGACTCTGAGTCTGAGAGGAGAGCTGAAGGTCAGTGTTTCTGTTTAGTTTGTGTGTGTGATCTATTTTCAATAATGCCTGTCATTTTTCCTAAGTGCACCTCCAATGTTTATCTCTACTGCTCCACTAAGAGGTGCTCCTGCTGTGACTTCACGACCGATCAATTTAATAGTCAAAAATATTTTTGAGTCTTATGCTAAAAGGTCAGAAATAATAAAAATTGAAATACACACAGATGATTATCCTCTTCATCTGGTTTAATAGGAATATTATTGAGAACAAGTGGCTTCATGATTTGAACAATATTATTAACAACACCAACATTAACTGTAGTATTCATGTATTCATAGTCAGTGCAATCATTATGATGTCCTACTTTCTCCATCCTGAACATGTAAAAGCATATTCCCAGAATAAGACTAATTTATGGCAGCCTATGTATGGCAGCAGATGCTCACTTTCTCCTGAGAGTCCACTGACTAGAAAAATTATCCGTCAGAGTGATTTGTCTTGCTGTCGTTCAGCCCTATGGCTTGTTGATGTGTCATAATTAAAAATGACACCTGGCATAGATTTCCACACATGCTTGTAAACTGGTTTTGGTTGCATATCAGGACCTATGCTAAATAAAAAGACATGTTAAATGCTCATACTAGGCCCAATGGAGACAGTAATTTGCATTGGCCTCCAGGTTACTTTTAGTGACCACAGGAGTTCCACATGAATGAAAATCCCATCAGTCACACTTACTCTATTTTAATAAACCACAAGAACAGAAACAAGAACTGTGTCTCATATGTGAACAAACTTAAACATGAGACACAATTGGTTGACTGTTTGAAAATGGTCTCATGCAACAAGGATGGGTTCTGCTCTTAATTTTCTAAAGGAGAGACAGTAAATCAATGAACGTGTGGGAGAGTATTATGTCTAATGATGTCAGTGAAACTGAGGAGATCTGACCTCCACATTAATGATGTAGATGACCAATGTAGGTGTCACTGAAAAACTGTGATGGATAAAACTGTCCACCAGCTGCAGGATGGATGGTTTAATGGAGAGAGTAAGTTTGAGGACCTGAAGCCTAAATTTCAATGTTATCTGAGAGTGATGAACAAACCAGAGTGAGGCCACACTGTTTTAACTATGGGTTAGTGTTTCTGTGTGGGCAGTGCTGCTGCTAAATCGGACTTATTGCACTGAAGATAATGCCCCTGTCTCCTAAAATGTTTTAGCAGGGAATGTAATCTGTGGATGGATGAGTTTTGTTTACATCAATTTTTTAAAA
>JAUBNQ010000027.1:7822525-7842288 GCA_032353495.1 Ctenopoma kingsleyae | reverse complement strand
ATTTTTCTATTTGACCATAGCTCTTGTAAAATCATTTTCTTGATATTTGGATGCTTGTTGGAGGTCCTGCACGATCAATAAGCACTTAGTTCATATTTTATCTGATCCAGTGGCTCTGCTTCAGCTTATGCCTTTTGTTAAACGCTAGAGTTGACTGTAGAGGAGTCTGATCCCGTCTTTCTGAGAAATTATATGTGCAGTATTATGTTATTATGTCAGTATTATGTTAGTAGCCTGATGCTATGCTCACTTATCTCTATCAACGGAAAACATTCAACATTCCTGTAACTAACCAAGCTAATTTTTTTTTTTTTTTAATTAATTTGCCCAGAGGCTTGACTTAAATCACAGGGGTGAATCCAGCATAAATTTCTAGATGTATTCTCTAATCTTAAAATATTTCTACTGGCTGATTCTCTCTGAAACTGAATACTGAATCAGGCTGGGTTCAAATGTTTTTTGGATTAATTGGATCCATGTAAGGTCCTGTTCTACTGCCCCACATCCCCTGCTGTGACTGAGCTATCACATCTGATCATGATCATTATTGTAGAAACTTCTCTTTCTACTGAGCATGAACAAAATGTTGACATATTTCAGAATGACTTCCTGGTAATCTGTCAGGTTTGGTTTGGACATATTTTGAATGTGCTGAGGAGACAATAAACAAGCTCAACAGCTGTGTCAGCAGCAGCTGGATGTGAGGGGATAAATCTTAATGTCTTAATGTTAATGGGATGTGGTTTCGCATACGGATGGAGGATATGGTGGCCCATTAAAGGTGATACTGCCAGGGCTTCCCTCCTCTGCTTCTCAGCTCTTAGTGCCACAGCACTGCGACATTTAACTTCTGGCTGCACAATGATTTAATAGTATTATCAACAGAGCACAGACCGTGTTGCCTGCCTGCTTCTATGCTTCCCGGCTGATCCCTCCCTCCTGCTCTAAGCCTATTCAGCTCTGTGGTTTCTCCTACAGCAGTGGCAAAGTGTGGGTTAGGGGAGACGCATAGAAGCAGAAGCTGAAAAGAAAAGAGGCAGATGGATTTATTTGTACTGGAGTTTGTTAAATATGCAACAAAGAGAACAATATTGTCGCTGAGAGTAGACTGATATGGTTGACTGTAGTTTCTTTACAATGTTGGCTGTATGCCAATGTGTCACAGGCTCACAATTACCTCTGTTTTCAGCTCACATCTACTAAAACCTTGGTTAATTCATCAAACTGACATACGCATCTATGACCACAGGCTTTTATTATGCATAGAGTGGCCATAAAGTGATTTTACAGTAATAAAGGATTCCTCATAATTCAATCATGGTGTCATCCTCATGTGCTATCTCAGTCTCACTTTTTTTCCCCCACATTCTACAAATATGCAAAACTGGGAAGACTTAGATACGTATCTATTAGATTGGAATATTAAGTAGGTTGTTATTAATATAGGAGATGCATTTAGATTGGTTGAAGAACAAAGAAAAGAATCAGAGAGGGAAAATGATACAAAAATCTCAATGAAGAGACAGGAACAGATTTCTCACCTGTGGTCTCCACGATGCCCTCAAGTATAACGACAATCTCAAACTGTTCATTCATGAGAGATCGCTGGGAAAGGTCGAAAAAGGGGCTCTTGGGATTGATTTCATGACAGATGGTGAGAGGGGACACAAGGAAGAGCTGGTCAGCTCCTGTCCCAAAACCAACATCTAACTCACACTGGTCCAGAGGCAGGAACTCGCCCTCGGGTGTCTGACGAGACTGAAACACAACAAGATAGTGACAGAGATGTTAAAAATGGAGCAAAGACAGCAAAGCAAAAACAGAAAAGTAATACTATTTTATATTTAGTTTTCAGCTAATGGAAACTCTCTCCATAATTTCCCTGAGATTGGTTGATATTTAGCTGTAAATTACTAAGAGATTTCCAAGAAAGGCTTTAACAA
Source organism: Ctenopoma kingsleyae (assembly GCA_032353495.1). NCBI lineage: Eukaryota > Metazoa > Chordata > Actinopteri > Anabantiformes > Anabantidae > Ctenopoma > Ctenopoma kingsleyae. Next base: position 7,840,345 of record JAUBNQ010000027.1, on the reverse strand, counting down.
TTACTGGTACTAATTATGAGTGAAATAGAGAAAGTGTTGGAGAAAGACTGGGGCAAGTTGTTAATTACACAGAAAACTTTCTTGTCACTTTATTTTAAGGATCCAATCTGTGGAAATAACATATTTTGTAGCATGAAGCATGTTTAGGTTGGACAGAAACACAAAATACAACAATTTCCAATGCAGCAGAAACTACATGTACAAGTCAACCACTATGCAGCATAAAAGAAAATTAACTATCAGATCTATAATTTATGGCAGTTCCAAGTAATTAAGAAATTAAGATTTTTTATTACACAAATTTGTTGAGCGTTGACATTTGTTGATGTATTATCTTTCATTTAATGGCTACATAATATCATATTGTTTTCAGGTACTTAATAACTTTAGCTAATCACATATCACATTTTTCTTGTAATTATTTCCAAATTGATTTGTCCTTTTTGGGAGTATCCAACTAATTATTAATTAATTAATTACATTGCTGCTAATTTTAGCAAATCATAAGGAAAATATCCAGTCTATTGCCCGGAAAATGCATCACCCTTATCTTAAGTCCAGTGAAAGAAGAAGAAGAAGAAGAATAAACCTATTAGTGATTTTAAAGTAGTAATAGTAAATGTAAAAATAGTCCATTAACAGTATATTACATCTTCTCTGATTATTATACATAATATTATTAGATTCGTGAGTAGCATTTTACTTGTAGGTGGTTGAGATGGAACTACTTTATTAAAAAAGTTAAATCTCCAAAGGGTTACAAGATAAATCTGATGCAATCTGAGTTGTGTGACGATTAATGAGAGACATAGGAAATAAGAAAAAACAAAGCACAAATGTGTTTCATTTATTAGACTTTTTAGGGAGGTGTAGGGAGAAACAACAGGAAACTACTGGTTATTTATATGTAACAGTGCACTGTGTTTTAAGTAATGTTTTCAAAGTATAAAGTGGCAGAACTGAAATAATTAATATAAATTACTTCAAAGTACAGTGTTGGACTTATTTGCGCTACTCTGTCAGTCTACAGTATGATATGTGTAACCTTCTGGAAAAGGCAATGGAAGATGTTTCCTCTCTCCATCTATCTCTCTTCTCTTGAAAATCCACTGGTGCCTTGTTAACAGGGGATTCAGACTTGGCACTTCACATTGATTTCTAGAAGAACTTGCAGGCGGACGTATGAGACAGCCGTGCTTGGACAGGACTTGCCCACAGAGTGTTAACTGGTGCGGAAGCATTTAATTGCCCAGATGATGTTGGAGCACAGCACCAAGGTCCTGATGTATTTTTGTGTTTCCTGTCTTATTCAGTCTATTCAATCTGTTCACCTTTTCTCTGCCCACAGCAGTTTCTTACATCCTCCTGTCAGCAGCTTTAATATTAAACATTTAAAAAAAAACTTAAGCAATGTCAAACAAGAAAGTTTAAGTTTAAAGAAGTTACTTCCTTCTAACATATGAAGAACGTTTAATGTAGAGTATGTCATTTTCTACTTAAAATAACATCACAAAAATTTAAACATTACTTAAATCAACAATTCATATAAAAAAGCAGTTCAAAGTTTATTTATTTTAAATTGTATTCCCTTTTCTCTTTCTCTGCATACTTTCACCTCCAACCAATAGCAGGGATGCGTCAGTCACCAGCCACCCACACAAATACACACACACACACACACACACACACACACACACACACTATTCCACCACCGCACAGAGCTTCATAATGATCTCCCACACAAAAACACACACAGAGCCACCCCACGTCTCTATTGTTAACCCTGCCATTTCTGGATGTTCTGTTCTTGTTGTAAATCCTAAAATAATCAACACAAACTGAGTCATTGTCATCCAGATGTGTTATCATGGTTAAAAATGTGCTGGTAATAAAATAGTTAAATTAATAATGTTGCTGTAGCTTACAATATTTACATAATTTTGTTCTTACCAAGCACTTTACTACGCCCCTCTCTCTTTACTGTATCACACTACACACATGCATTTTAAAGTGATTAACAGAGGCAGATTTGATGCTCATTTTTAAAACAACATGTCCTTGATTTCACTGAGAAGCAGAAGATACCAAGTGTATCATTTATTGCCAACAACAGATGTTGCTGGTGGACGTTATCAGCATTTAAATCTACAGTATACAACTTATACTAGTACTAATGTGAGGCTCCACTATGCTCTTCCCAACCATCCTTCTCCATGTTCTGCTATGTTCATCCATGCTCTGCACAATCACGTACTAGTAATTATCATATTGCAATAAATAGATACTACACACAGAAATCGTTGAAAGAAAAACTTTTCAGTCTGGCTTCATTGGAGGCATCTACACCTGTCCACAGACATTCTGAGATTATGTTAGAGTTATAGTTTGGAACATATTTTATATATGCATCATGTGCATAAACGTTGTATCTATCTTTAATATGTTGTAAAATATTTTGATGCTCCATATGTGCTAAAGCTTCCCAAGCAAACAGTATAAACCTACAGTGTTCCTCTTTATTTTAGGAAGGAAACCTTTTATGTGATTCATTTTATTTGTAGCACTTGGAACAGAAAATCAGTTACTTGTCTGCAAGAGAAGTCTTACAAGTCCATGTGGGCCACAGTCTTCTACTGTATGTGCATGACACAATAAATAAAATCAGGCTGTGATTTTGTGCAATTTAATTCTGTAGCTTGTGTGAAAACTAACATGGGCTACAATTACCTCAGGTACCATTACCTGAGGTTGCTAGAGTAAGCTGAAAGACCAGTTACCACGCAGTGAGGAATTAGACCTACTACACAGAGGATGTGCTAATCATGACAAAAGCTTTTTAAAATTTCTACTCATAATGTCACAATGTAGTCAATAAATAGTGCACTTCTCGACCTTGGAAGAATTAGGTTTCCGTAATGGAGGTGGTAAACTAGTCAGACATGCTAACAATTATTATTTACAAGCAGAAAAAAACACAGTTTAATCGAGTGTTTACACTTTTACTCTTGTTTTTTTGCTTTAAAGAAGTCACAGAAAGACACCACCTCCACACTGCTGCCAGTCTGCCACATCTGCAGTGTCCTAGTCACAGTTGCCGTGTCATGATTGGACAACTGCTATTCAGGATATGGTTTTAATGGACAAATAACTTAAAAAACTTAGAGCCGCAAAAACTTTAGGAATTGTTAGGAAGTGTACTTATGCTTCAGCTTCACAAAATAACTTACTTTGGACTTTTATTTTACAGGAAATTGTGACAGTGTTGCTGGATATTTTATTAAATAGTTTGTGGATTTAAGTTTTAAACTGTGGGCAAGTGATTTTCACTTACAGATAAATCAAGTTTATTGCATTTTGCTTTCTTCCCCTCGTCCTTCCATACATCCTGTCCTGTACTGAAACAACTAGTCAGAGCCCAGTTTTATCCTGACCTCCCGGTGGCATTGCCCTTTAGTTTATCTCTCTGAGATACAAACTGTGAATGAAGTGTGAGTAAGCAGGCTTTGCTTTGCCAGAGAACATCGCATTTATTTCTCTCTCCTGTGAATATCAATGAGATGCTCTTCTGGATTTATGTTACAGAACGACTTTCATGTCGGAGGGGCATTGTTCTCTTGTCAGGTGCTTACAGGCAGCTGAATGCTGTTTGGCATCGTTCCTACACGTGGGTTATCTCATGCTAGCTTAGGGAAATTCTGCTTTTCACTTTCTGTCTTTGTCGCTTAAGATTTTAAAGATGGATGACTGTATGCAAACACCAAGCAGCAAAGCTTCTTACACAGGCCTTGTTGCCACTCTCCTACGCCCCTTCATACACCAGATTCAGAGATAGCTGAGCATGTCCACTGTCTTTTCCGTAAATCTGACTCTTTGTTTTCTCCCTGAGCTCCGGCATATCCAGACGGGGATTTTATTCATTTTTTATAATGTTTTTTGGGGAGCTGATACAGCAGACGCACTAGACATGCACACAAACATTTCTATTCAAAATTCTACCCATCATATCAGACTATCAGCAATCCAGTCAACGTATCAGCTGCTCATTATCATTAGAAAGGCAACGTGGCTTTGTTTCATTCTCACAGAAGCAGTGTTTCAGTGGTGTGAATGATGCTCATGGATGAAGACAGGTGATAAATAAAATTGATTAAAGCTGAAGCGCCTGATCTTCCTACTCAACTGTACTCCATGCTCTGTCAGGCATTCATCAATCAGTAGCCTGAGAGGAGGTGGAGGAGCTTGTAGGCAATCAGGTCGACTGACAACCTGTCCAAAAGGTTTCACACTGCCAGATACCATCTGCCTACTCAGTACACTTGGAAATACTGTTGGTGAGTCTAACATTTCACCTAACCCAGTCAAGAGTGAGTGAGATAAATTGGTCAAATGAAATTGAAATTCAAATGAAATGAATGAATTTAAATGCGTTTGTTTTTTTCCTCCGTTATTGCATGTGAAACAACAAAAGTGTGCATCACGGTCCAGTCTATAGTTACTCAGTTGCAGCAAGTTAAAACCTGTGATTCAGTTGTTTTCATATAGTATTTGCTTCTGTTTTCATTCAACTCAGTAAATATAATTTAAAGGAACAATATGTAAAATATTTACTATACTAAATAATAAAATTTGCCCAGTAACATCTGGATACCACAGGTTGCCAGACATGAACAGCTTAAAGCCTACACAGATCCATAGATGGACTTAAGAGTTAAGTTTCTTCTGAACAGGTACTGGCATTAACACTGTGTGGTCCGTGTGCAGAGGGTTTATCAGAGCAGCAAGGTATTTGACACACAGCTGATCCCAACTAGTGCAGCCATGCTAATGTTAAATGCTATCAGTTGAAGCAGACAGACTTCATTACCTAATAAGTGAGATCTGCATCAGCTGTACTAAGGACAGTTCTAAAAAAATATATTTCTGTCAAATTGAGCAATATTGGTGGCCTAGAAAGTAGTAACTCCCAACTCTGGAGAGTGTATTTTTCCAGCAGTCGCTGTTTGTTTTCAGGATAACAGGCTTAGCTGTAGCTGTGGTACTTATAACCAGTCATGCATCATACTAACACTGACAGAATAATATCGACATGAGCTGGTTTATAATTGGCAAACAACACTTTGCAAATTAGCAAACATACAGTATACATTAGCTGAGAAACTTAACATGCAGCGCAGGACTCGTCGCCGCTATTTCAAAGTTAAATAGTTCACTTGTCTTGTGTTCTCTACCTGGCAACTCGCATCTGAGTAGGAGGGGAGGGGGGAGAAAGCTCTATCCAGTGTTTTGAATTTGGACTAGTACCGTGCAATTAACTATACTGACAACTGAAATGACTGGTATGAGATGGCAGATAGTCGCTTTAGTGACTATGTGTTTGGAGGTCAGTCACTTTCCAGATTTTGTGGAAAAGTTAATATTTTGGGTGTGAGAACATGAAAGAAACTCACTCTCAGCTTCCCACACTCCCACAGTAAAAAAAAAACTGCCTGGCACTTATGTCTGACAAACTGAAACATTTCTTCTCCTAGAACTTTTCTTTCAATGTCTTCTCTCTGTCTTAGGTAGTTCACTTGGTTTGTACCTCACTCGTACGTAAGTCTCTTTAGATGAAAGCATTGGCCAAATGGCGAAATGCAAATCAAACGGAATATTTTATTATTATTCATGATGTCCTAAACGATAACACTGAGAGAAAGCTGTGGGCAAAAACATCTAAAATGCCTCTTAGCTGTTTTTCCTCAGGTTTATGTGTGAAGTAATGGTACAGCTGTTCAAACACCTGCTGCATCTCTGTTTTGAAAGTCTGGATTGCGGTCCATCTAAATTTCAACAGGCCAGTTGTTGTTCACCTTGGTACTTGTTAAGAATGACACCAAATGATGGCCCATCAAAACTTTAGGAAAAACAAGGATGTTAGTTACTGATTTCTGCAACATGACAATTACTATGTAGTCATGGTTAGTAACTTATGAGTACACTGTGCACATATGACAATGCCAGTGCTAATAGTTGTCAGTAGCTGGAAGCAAACTCAAGCTTATGACATTAAAAACTACAAGATCATCAAGCTATAGCTATAAAAATACAGCTTAATCAACTGTGCACTGCAAAATGGTAAAATGAAGGTAATTGCTAATGGCTACTATGCTTCCTTTATCTCAGTGCTCTGTGAAAACAAGTTGTTGATACAATAATCAGGTCAGACAAACCAGAATACAACCAGTATTACTGGTTTATTGGAAATAATATGGCCAGGAATGTGCTTTGTATGTCTGTTCTTGGTTCTTTTCTTTCCTTGGAAAGTGTTTTAGTTCTCGGTTTGACACTTAGTGACTTTGGCAAGAGTGGGCAGAAATGGTGTCACAATGTTTTTGGCTAAATATGTGTTTTGTTGTGACCGTTCAGCCCCCCATTTATACTTGGGTGTGAAAAACACTGTAGCAACATTCATACAGTATTATCATCAGGAGCCTGGGGATGGAGAGTTTATTCAAGAGTAATAATGATGTACATTAGCACTTGTAAATGTCTGACTTGCGTATGCGGGCTCAGACATCACAAATAATACAAACTCTACCTCACACACTTTTTGAGTACCCCGGGAAAGAATGTTTAATGAGGAAACCAAGGTTGAAAAGAGCTTGTGCGTTTCTGAGCAATGGAAATCATTCCATACACCTGAGACACTGAATTATTCAAGAATAGGACAGAAACTAGACAGGACCGTGATCAGTCCAGAGTCTTAAGGTTTTCTGGCTCTGGGGCTTGCTAATCAATGACTGCAGGGGTGTTGTGGCCTTTTACCAGCCCTCCACAACCTGATAGTATAATTGCATCTCTACTCTTATTAGAAAAGAAATGGAAATCAATTCTAGTTCCAGTGACTAACACATGTAGCCCATCCTGCAATCCTCTGGGGAGATTTACAGCCAAGAGGATATCTCTCCCTTGTATGTCTCTGGAATAGAAGGCAGCACTCATACAATGAAAATATTAAGAAAAAGCATCTGTCTGTACTGTAGGCTAATTCTTTTTTTGCTTCCTCTCTCTTCCTGCGAGTCTCTTTCCAGCTCTTTCACCAGTTTTCCATCACTTTCAATCAACTCCCTGGCTTCTCTTACCCTCCTCCCACCCTTCCAGTAACACCAGAGTCATATTTTCAGCTTAAGTGTTCCACCAGGATGCTCTCTGAGGCTGTCATTGATGCTGTGCAAAGCTGCATGCCAAGTGCTTATGTTGGGACCCTGGATGACAGCTGTCATTGGTCTGTTTCCTCCTTCTTTCTGCTGTCTGTTGTCATCCAGTAATCATCCACAACAGTTGAGCTGAGCTCTGGTATACCAACACACTGTCCAAACACAGCAGCACCAACAAATGGGTTTTGTAAACTAGCAGAGATTTAAGCTTTAGGCATGAATCATTGCTAATATCAGTATCTGTTCAGTTAATTAAAATGTGCCTCTTCAGACTCACTCAGTTCAACCTATTTGTAAGTACATGCAGTGATGTTTCAACTTAGATTAAGTGAAATGTGAATGTGAAAACAATGGATCTACGCTACTGCAGGTCTCCAGGACGCATCAGACAGTCTTGGACTGGTAAATACTGGCAACTCCTGTTTGACATCACAAGAGAGATTAAATTTTGTTATAGCCAGCGGACCATCTCTAACCAGTAGTCATTGGGTTTGCTTGTTGTACTGGGAGGAACACTGCTACTTCTATCCTGCACTGTACACTACAGTGTCAAGTGGCCTAAGTGCCATTGTAATGTAGTGAACTTACAAAACATACACATTGGAACTCGTGACTTTCTGAACCATCTAACGCAGAGTGCGATTGACCAGCTGTGTGGAGTGAGAAAGGAACCAGGGTCTGAACTTCTCTTAGAGTCCCTTATTTATTCCTAACACTACTTCTAGCACATCACAATAAAAGCTGCCTAGGAAAGACTGCCTGAAAATATGCACCGTTATGCCCCATTACAGATTTAAATGAGATCACATGTCTCTCCTCTCTATGACAGCTGGCTTTTCACTTTGCATTTGAGTGTGGCCACTCAGAACACAAACACTTTATTTTCTGATGTAATCACACAGCACATTGAACAAACTAGTTCTGATTGAACAGAACATGGTCGTCAGTGTGATGTGATGGTTATTTTACCTGACACACTATGTATAGGCCGGCTTGTGATATGGAAAAGGTGTTACTTGCCATCTCGCCCTTGAGTAAATGGCAAAGCCTGTGTAAAACCGAACGTGGTTACAGATAATAACCAGTTCTGTATGAAAACAGGAGGAGTGTTAAAACAAGTATCCCTAATTGATTTTCACAGATACTGACCTTGAAAAACATGCTGTTGTCACCCACCAGTATTCAGATACTTCAGCGCTATAGTGGTTCAACTTTGTTTAAATATCCTTTGATATACAGGGACAACAGCCAGGAGACAATCCAAAATTTGATTCTTTTAAAAAACAGAACCATGTAGGTGTTTTCTACTTTAAAGTACTTAATACAAAATTGAGAATAGGCTAAATGTGGTCAGTGGAGTCCTGATTATTTAAGATAAACTTTAATGGAGGGGGGCCACAGTTTTTCAGGTCTTAGTCTTACAACAACATGTGCCCATATTAACACTGAAACAGTTTTTCTTGCTGTGATCAGTCTTCCAATTACTTACGTAAAACTTGAACAAATCACTTTAGGGGCCCAATCAGAGCTCAGTATGTAATTTATGTGCTCAATGCTAAGCATCCCTACAAGCTGCAAGTACTTGAGAGGCAAGAGAGAACTTTTTACTCTGACTCCACTGGGTGAACATTGATCATTTTAAAGATGCTTAATTTGTAGTTGAAAGGGAACGTGCTTATGACCATTCTTTTACTGATCATATGTACAAAGGTGAGTGCCTTTAAAGCACAAAAATCACAGACCTAGGGTTCCAGTACTGGGACATTTCTACACAATGTTAAATTCAGATGAATGATTAAAGTAGAACCAACTTAGAGTTCAAATCAGATAAAGAATGAACAAAATGTTTTTAAAAAATATTTTGTTTTATGAGGCAGTTTACAGAAGAGTTTAAGCGCAGCTGGTTAGATTTTTCACAAGAGCTGTTCATTTACTGTTTTTGTGCTGGTCATTACAAAAATCTTTCCTCAAACTCTGTCTTTTTCATACAGCCTCTGTACAACTTCAACTGAATCGTCTGCCATTAATGTCTGAGTGTTTAAAATGATAACTTGGACATGGCTGCAGTTCAACAGCACCACCAATGTTTCTATACAGGGACTGCACTGAAAGCAGTCAGTCTACTACTACTGTGACTACTTTAGATTTTATCTAAGGTTCTTTTAATATTGTAATGTTAGATATCTAAAGGTATGTTCACTTTAAACAATACTTTTGTTTGTTTTGCATGATGAGTCACTCACTTTTAGTGTATTGTGTACTGCATTCTGGCAGAGCTGCTGCCAAGATTCAGTCTTGGTAAGAGAGTCTTTGAAGCGAAAGGATAGACCACAAAGCCCCGGAGCAAAAAATAAAAAAGCACTAAGGAGCAGAAGGAGTGGATGCTGTATTTATTGTATTTCATAGAGAGAGGAAGAGTAAAAATGATGTGGAGTTGGCAGGGAGTGCTTGGAATTCATGCTGGTTGTTTTTCTTGGAGTGCAGAAGGAAAGGTAAAAGAATTGTGACTACAACATAAAAAAGAGTTTCAATTATTTGGCCACATCTTCTTCTTCTTGTTTCCTTTACAATGTGATTTTATCTGTTATCGTTTCTGAAAGTGATACACATTTCTCTTCTACCTCTGGATGTCATTATTAAAAAACAAACAAACTGTATTTTAGTTTTAAGACTATTTAGCATTATTTCCAGTATGGCCATATATTGAAATTCAGAACAGATGAGATGATAGATTATAGATGTGTTACATGAATGGAGAGGATCCAATTGAGATGCTGAGAGCCTACGGCTCAGTCTTACAGGAGAGACAAGGGAAATCAGTGTAGACATGTGTGATTGTACTTTATGCCTGTGGGGCTGTTCACTTCCTCCATGCTTGTAACTGTGGAATAGCTTGGTCCTCCCTGCCTCTCTCTTTGCCTGCATGCATCATTAAGCTGACGGCCGCTGTGCTCGATGTGGCTGTGCGGAGGAGAACACAGACATGCACAAGCTCCAAGCACCTCGCTAACGCTGTTTGTCTTCTTTATAGCCCATTTTGCACACTGAACACGGATGTGGCTGAAAGAAGCTTGATTGTGACAATTAAAAGAGGAGCCAGTCAACCTTGCTTCTGTTTGTGGTAATTTTCTGCGTTGTTGCTTCATTTCAGAATGTGAGGTTCATTAGCTATATCTGCCCAAAATCTGTTGAGCTCTTCATTAGTGGATAACTAATGTGACACAGTTAGTGAGGATTCAAACCTACAACATTATAACCAGCGGACATGATGATTTTCTTGGTGCTTGTAACATCTACCTGGAGTTGTAGCTGTACCCACTCATTGTAACACTATGTTACACTTATATTTCAGGGAAGAGAAATGAAACAATAAGCTATAAAGAAAAGAAGGAAATAATGCATTTTTATGGTTGCCATAAATCCCTTTTATGCATCTAGGGTTGCTGTTTTACTGACTCTAGTGATCAGTTGCAGTGTGCGAAGCTTCCGGATTCACTAAGCCTAACTTTCTTCCTCAGGGGCTCGTCTCTTTGTCATGTCCACTTACAGGTACACAGCAATCTGTCCAGGAGTCACCAGCTGAAGAAGAACTGATGCTGGACATAGTGTTGCCTATCTTCCCCAAAAAAAACAACACTCCCAGTGCTCTGTTATCTCAGTGTTTTGAGATGCACCTGGCTGCCACTCATCCTCACCATCCTGCAACTGAAGGATTATGGTAATGCTACCATAAGCCTGCTTTGTTTAACAAGGCATGTATTGTGTAGTGGGACTGCTTACAATTATGCTCCGAATAAAAAGGATTCATTTTAACCTTTGATAAACAGTAAGCAAGTGTTTATTTTCCTTGTGGACTCTGATGAGAGGAAAGTAGAGGTAATAAGGATTCTTCAGAGACACAAACTGTCAGTCACGAGCTCAGTCATTGTGCAAAAGAGAAAGACTTTTTTTACTTCCCCTAAGCTTACACTAATTGCATCCATTTAGGGCTTGAGTATGTAAAACTTTAAAGATCTGCTTTTTCAGGATATTGAAAGATAAAGTAGTGCTGTTCATTGCAGCAGCAGGGACTTTTACATAGGAGTAAAAATAAGTTGATTACATTACATTATTTTACTGATGATGAGAGGAAGATGTGATTTATCTACAACATGTTCTTAACTTCATCTGCACTTCTGGGTTCAGTCAGTCTTCAGTGTGCTGTAAACAGAGAGAGGGTCTTACCTTGATGAGTTTGCACCTGATCTGAGCCGAGACCATGTGGCTGTTCCGCAGGTTGCCCACGCGGAACATGAGGCACAGTTTCCCATCTCGCTGAGAAATGACTGCGTCCTGACTGAACATAAGCGTCTCTGCGCGTTTTTTAGGTTGGGACATTTTTATGAACATACAGCCAATGAGAAAAGCGTCCACTATAGAACCCAACAGTGACTGGAACAAAAAGAGTATGATACCCTCTGGGCATTTCTCTGTAATGTACCGGTAACCGTAGCCGATGGTGGCCTCAGTCTCGATGAAAAAAAGAAAAGCTGATGGGAAGTTGTAAACATTGGCCACACAGGGGGTGTACGACGAGTCGTGGCCGTGGTTGAGATCCCCCCTGATGTAAGCGATGATCCACCACATAGATGCCATGACCAACCAAGCAATGGTGTAAGTTAGGATGAATATAAGCAGGTTCCATCTCCACTTTAGGTCTACCAAAGTGGTGAAGAGGTCAGAGAGGTACCTGCTCGTCTCTCCGCCGAGGTTTCCGTGCTGTACGTTACAGCGACCGTTCTTCTCCACGAAGCGCTGGCGTTTCTTCTTGACCGGGGCAGAGAAAGTGGTAGCCCGATTTGTGTTAACCACCTGGTAGTCTTCGCCAAATTTTCTACGAAGTGCCGCCATTTGAGCTCTCTTGAAGTAAAGAGAAAAGTACTTCCACTCTAATCCATGTTTTTGTGTATGCGAGCTCCTAAAACACTGGTTACCTGCAGTGCGTAAAAACGCGCCATGGCTTCTTAAGCACGCACAGAAAACCCTATGAATAAAAAAATCACCTGTATGTCAGTGCGTTTAAAGCACAGTCGTTATGTTTTTATTTAAAATATCCACAGTTCATCCAATTATTTTATATGACATCAAAAGATTGCTGACTGTAGCCGTGCGCTCTACTAAGTCTCCTCTCATTCTGACTGGTGAGGTGCTCACCAGCGGAGCGAAATACGAGGAGCTGACTGTACGTGTGTGTGTGTGTGTGTGTGTGTGTGTGTGTGTGTGTGTGTGTGTGAACGACTGGGAGAGATGTGAGGAGTAAAAGAAAGGGGGCAGGGAAAGAGGAGGGGAGAGTTACACAAGACTGCGTGTGTGTGTAAAAAGAGAGAGAGAGAAAAAACAATTTCACACTTTCATGTAGTTCATTTGGCCATTCTGGGCGTAACTGATACGGTATTTATACAATACAGAATTAGTTGATTCATGTATTCATTCATTTTTCATAACCGCCTATATTGTCTTTACATTGCAGCTCATTCATCTCAATGATAAACCGCAGAGTCACAGAGATGCGAAGTGGTGGGATTGGAGGATCTTTGTGCTTTAATGTTAGACTGTGCCATCTACTGGATGAACCACCCTATGTGCATATTTAGTCTAATACAATTTTGAAAATGAACAACATCAACAACACTGATTAATTGAATTGAATTGTTTCTGTTAACATGATCACATTTGTGCCAAAATAGACTGAGCCTTTCAAATCAAAGTAAGTAAGTAAGTAAGTAATATCGCAAAGTAAGTAATGAACAGTAGCTGTAAATTAGTTTAAATATTTTCATGAATGTGTGTCATTTCCTGGGCGTCTTGTTTTAAATAGAATTTTACTACTCTTTGTCTTGAGGATGTTTCAACTTTCAGTCTGACATTAAATCAGTGCTTCTCCTCTTTCCTGTAAAGACTTCTTATTGATTTACACATTTACTACAGTGGAGGATTTCCTGGACTAGCATTTTCCCAAAGGACAATTATGAAAGGGATGGTTTGCCCTTGGATCTCTTTTAACCTTAATTTATTCAGACAGAACACAAGGTATACATAGTAAATACTACTATTATTAGCTAGTTTCAGTCACGCAGATAGTATAATGACACCACTGACAGCTACTACTACTACAGCTAACCCCCATCTTAAGTCTTTTAGTTTGTTTAGGAGAGATTTTGTGAAAGAGGCACTCTTATAAAACAAAATCAGTTAATTACATAATTTATTGCTGAATTTATCTTTCAAGGTATTTTAAGAATTTGACTTTTATTTAAGAGATCTGACTTTTTGGTACTTTTTTAGTTGTCAGGTTAGACTTATAGTCAACACACTAGAAAACTTTGAATGAAACAGCATTTATAAACTGTCATGTTGCACATAATTTTAAAACTCACAAAAAAAGACTAGAGACTTTGAGGAATAAGTGACTGGACATTCTTCCAAAGTGCAAATGTTAAACACACTCATTCAGTTACTTCTAGTTTAGGTGTTTTACACAACCATGATTTGGGATTTTTTTTTAATGAAAGTGGAATTGACAGATTTTCCTCATGTGTGTATAAAGTCAGACTTCCACCTCGTGAAATGATCAGCGGGAAGGCGTATCAGTTAGGAAATACAATTCTTCCTCTCTTCATGATGGAGGATTTATTCCAGGACAGATTTTTAGTGACTACAAGATTTTTAGTAGTGCAACCGTATTGTTAAGATATTTTGATTCAAGACAAACTTCAGGGGCACTGATGAATTAATTAGAGAGAGATCATGTGAATCATGTTGTGGTAATTCAGTTTCATTAAATAAAACAAAATATTATGGAGTAGTGGTTAAATTTGAAAAGAACTTGAGCTGTATTGTGCTCTGAACCCACTGTTTGCACTGTTGAAATTAAATGTTGTGGGTGGTGTTTCAAAGAAAAGCTCTCAGTTTTTTGTCTCTTATTAGTAATTAAGTGTTTTTGTGGGTGTTTTTGTAATTGTTTTTTTGAACCTTGTTTTTGTTGGCCACCTCACTCGTCCTGCCCCTAAAATCAGTGCACCAAATAAAACTGTCAAACTTTTATTCTATCTGCATGTCACAAATCCCACAGATTTCTAATAACTCACAAGGGACTTCCGTCTCAATACAGGGAACTCATATGTACGGCTGTGATCTTCCTGACAACTGAGGATTAGAAAATCGACAGCCAGGAACGCCATCTGTTATGTGTAGGCATCAGGCTTTTCCAGGGAGAGGAATCCATATCAACACAACACAGGCAATCACTGAACCTTGGCTCTCCACTGTTCACAGTTTTCTTGGCTCCCATAATTTGATGAGGAAGGAAATTGCAACTCATATCCAAATTTGTTGTGTGTGTGGTTGGAATAGATTCAGGGGAGGAGAGAGGGGGAACAAAGACACACAGCATGCACAGGTTGAATTATTAATGAGGAGTTGGAGATTATAATCATCTGTGCCATATGATACACAAATAGCCACAGAATAAAAATATTGGCTTGTTTTTCCAATTTAACGTTGTTCGTAGATGTGATCTGCAGGTACAAACAGATACAGACATGCTCAGTCCTCTGTCCCTTCCTCAGTGAAGACAAAGAACTTCACTCAAAATGGAGGAGTCATAATGTCTCTGACCTTAATGTCCCAAACACTGCCTGGAAAGTTGAGCCTTACAGTACATTGACATTTCTGTACCTCAGTTTAGACTGACATACAGTATATACTGTAAGATTCAGAAGACTCTGAAACAACACTGCATGTCTTCTCTTTGTCTATGTTAGTCTGTGTGTCTTAGATGTGCTTTAGCGATGGGCTCAGGCTTTACTGGATTTTACTGTATGTCTAAACTGGATGAAAGACAACAAATGTTATATGCAGTACTTATTGTTGTTGACTACTGAGGCTCCTCAGTTGTTGCCCTCAAGTCATGACAGTGGCCAGGATTACAATTTCTCTTTCAGGTGTGCCCCTGAGCAAGATACTCAGCGCTAGTTCCCCGGGCGCCTCCTGTGGCTGTCCACTGCCCCCCCCCAGGGGGGATGGGTTAAATGCAGAAGTCAAATTTCATTGTAACATGTAAATGTGATCAATGACAATAAAACTGATTATCATTATATGTTTATCCTTGATTAAGCATTAGTCAAGAAAGTAAGATTTGTTCTTGCTGCAAGACTAACATAAAGGTACAGCATAAACTAAAAGTAATAGGACTTGATTTACCCTTATTCTCAAATACTAATCACTGATTTTCATCACACCATCATACATATTTAAATACTCCAAGATGAGAGTCAGTCATGTGGGTTGTCATCATGGACATATGAAAGGATCAGGGACATCTAAATGCACTTGCTGACCTTTTTTGCATTACTCTACTGTTTGCATTTCAATTATGCCCTATTTTCAGAATTAATTGGTTCATTTGCAAAAGCAATTAGCAGTGGGAATGAGAGGCCCGACTCTGATGTGCTTTTAGATGTATATATAGTCATTTATCCGGCACATCTAAGCGCTTCACTTACATCTATCTTCATCATCATCTGAATGGCGGGCCTGAGATTCACTCTGCTATTCTGGTGCTGTGAAAAACTTGGGGTCTTTATTCACCAGTGTTCAATGATTTCCCTTTCCTTTCATTTCATTCAAATAAATGATACTAAACTGCTAGAGAAGAATTAACAAGACAGGAAATAGTTTACCTGCATAACAAACATATAGCATAGATCTGAAAAATCTCCAAATCATCATCCCCAACCTTCACACTTTCTTCCATGTTCTTTACACTAACTTATGAAACAACCTATGCTCAGTGGTGTATGTGCACACATTCACATGCTACAGTATGTGACATTGTTTCCCAACATTTTTCAGTTTAGAAATGTGACCCAGATTAATTAAATAGCCTGGCAGCAGTGCAGAGATATTTTCTTCTTAAGGTTTTTAAACAAGGCTCCTCCTTCTAACAGACCAGAGAAGGCTGGTTATTTCTGCTTGACTGCTAAGATCTTTATTACGATTATTATCATAAGAGTAATACCCGAAGTACTGGGCAGAATGGAGCAGAGCACAGCAGAGCAGGAAGAATGAGTTCCAAGTGGAGCAGAGTGGATTGATTTTCATGCTCCTGCTTGCTTGACTGCCACAAGCTTGCTTATTGAAGTAAGCTGTTCGAGGCACATGTAATGACTTGTACTTTAACTGCACTATATCTTGTTAATGTTAAAACAAGATTAAGCAACTAAATAACATTTAAGATATAGTTTTATAAGAGCTAGCACTCATAATTAGAATGGATGTAACAGAGAATTAGATGACATCTTGTTTTGAGCAGTTAAACTTTGAAAATAAAAAAAAATAATCAGCATTTTTCAGACAAGAAAATGTTTGCTTTAAGAATATTTAACGAATTAAATTGACTTTATGTATTATTATTATTATTATTATATTTTAGCATTGTGCATCGACCTGCATAACTGAAAAAGCATTTACAACCATTTGTTATTGTGTAGTCTTAACACGGGAGACGTGGTGAGCTTTTAATTTGTGCGTCTGTTCTCAGGACGCCTGCAGGATCCAGAATCCTCTGCGCCGAGGCAAGATGGAAGAACCCAGCAGCTGCGGGAGAACAATGTTTTGGCTTTAGACGTTGAAGCGGACAACTGAGGGTGAACTACGCGAACCCGGACCGCAGGTCATGCTCCTGTCCCGGTAAGAGAAACTATAAAATTGAAACCCGACTCGGTTTGTGTGGTAGTTGAACTTGTTGTACGGGACAGACAACAAAGCGCGGCGCACTACCGTTACCGCTAGTTAGCTGCTAAGTTAGCCGTCTCGGCTAGTCGGAGCATCATTGTTCGCTGGAGTTGTGTGGGCCGTTTGTTATGGATCATGCCCGTGTTGTCGCTCCATCACTTACAGTCGCTTCACTGTCCAGGAAACGAGAACAACAACGTGGATAAAGCAGGCAAGGCTAACTATAAAACTACAGTGTAAGGCAGACGTGATAATTTTGTTTGTGAGGCACAAATTGGTCCTCGGTCGTTTGCTTGCTCGCGGATTTTGTTTGTCTTGTAACGCGTCTCTAACGTTATGTGGTGATGTCTGCCCTCAATCACCAGTCTTTTAATTTCAACTGAAAAAGTACCAACTGGCTAACTTTACGTACGTGGTTTAAAAACACACTCTTTCCTCTGGCTTTGGCAGGATTTGTGCTCACGTTTGCTCGGTTTCGGTGATAATCGGCGCAGATCTGCTGCTGTTGTTGCATGGCCATATTAATTATTGCTTGATCGGCATCACAAAGGAGAAGAAGACGAAGAAGGGCCCCAGCAAGACTGGTTAGCCAAATGATTAGCTCAGCAGCTAACGTTAATACACGGCGAGCATGTTTGGTAGTTTTTAAAGACTGTAGGCCGGCCACAGCGTTTATCGATGCATTGTTTGTGCCCGTTTGAGAAAGCTTAGTCGAAGTAAATGAGGTGTTTAATTTGTAAAAGTTGGCTTTGTGTTAGCTGAGTAGGATATTGCAGCTAGCGCAGCATCATAGCTGAAGTGACCTGGTCCTCATGAGCTGTTCATGCAGAGACCAAAATGTAAAAAAAAA
>JAUBNQ010000027.1:7795738-7807075 GCA_032353495.1 Ctenopoma kingsleyae | reverse complement strand
ATGTGTGCTGCCCGGTGTGTAATCCATAATAAAGCGCGTGTAAAAACTGGTGTGTAATAAAACGGTGGCGATTCACTAAACGAAACGAAACAACAGAGAAAAGTGTACATTAACAATATTTACACTAAACAGACAAAAAAAGTGAATTGTATATGTATATATTATAACTTTATTCATAACCATCACAGCTCTGTCCTTAATCACATTAGCTTAGGACTTGATCTAACACATATTAAAAGTACACAAACGTTAGAGGATAAATTCACCAGTGTACAGTGAATCATTGTAATCAATTGAAAAGATGTCTGAAGTTATATAACCATACAAAGAACATGTAAATATCTCCAGAATTATTCAAATGTTAGCATTTATGATCAATGCGTGTGAGTTGCCTGCCAATACTGACCCTTTACCATCACCCAGAAATCATTAACAGCACATCCGTCCTCATTCTTTTCCAACTAAACATTAATCCCAATCAAAACGTGATCTAAAACATGATCATAAAAATACTTCAGGTAACTCATTCTGAATTACGATCCACTGGAGCAATGTGACACCACTGACACATTTCTCCATTAGGTATGAAGGAAAATCATTTTGAACACAGAAGAGTGCAACTGATAACAAATTGATAACACACGTGCAACAAAGAACAATAACAACAGCAAAAACAAATGCTGTAGAGAAATCACAATCTGCAATCACAATCAGCTGCAAATAATAATAATTGATACTCTTGGGAAAATTGTTGTTTGGACAGATGCTAGACCTGTGTCGGCGCTACTACGGGGTTTCGGTGTCTTGTCCAAGGACACCTCGACATGTAGTTTTGTGGGGAGAATTGAACCCCTCACCCTTGGGTTGGAGGATGACTGCTCTACCCACTGAGCTATCATGTTGCCCCTCAATGCAACCAGAATTAAGTTGTAAGCCTCCACCAACGAGTGAAGTTGTATGTCCAACTCATTTTCTAAACAGTTTATGCATGGGACATACATCAGATCACTTGACCTTGACCTTTGACCACCAAAATCTAATCAGTTCATCCTTGAGTCCAAACAGATATTTGTGCCAAATGACGGAGACATCTGGGACAGCTAGAAATTCAACTAGAGCTACAATTTAAATTATTTCATCATTAGTCTCCCGTCTTGAAGCTGAATGTTTTGTGTGCCACAAAGAAATTGTGAAACAAGGCCTCAAAACCTGAGGAAATAAAGTCAACTATCAACAACAACAATGTGAGAAGATGCTAAAGTTTGTGTTTTGGTGAAGTGAACTTTGAAGTACTTTACTAACGTGAAGCAAATAACAAAGGTCTGGCAGCAGTTGTATATGTAACTGTGCTCCTAAGATTGTCTCAGTGGCTTCATAACTACTGAAAATACAACATCATAATGAATAAGGATTTTTTTAAAAAGCCAATTTAGCTGGAAATCCCATTTAAAAGAGCACAATAACAACATGAAGAGAAAAGGATGACCTCGTGGAAGGTTTATTATCTTTGCAATTTGAATACATTTGTATTCTTTTCGTGTTCATATTTACGGACAGGCTTAAAACTGATAAGAAAAGTTGATGGGACAAAGGATCAAAGAAAGCTCATTACACCTGTGTGTTTCCATATTTTATCCACAACACATGTTCATACATCTAAACACTGCTCGCATTTAAATTATTGTTACTGCAAACTGCATCACACCACATAACTTCTTTAAATAGCAAACCACAGAATGCAAATTAATTTCAGAGTCAATGTGACCTGGCTCTGGTCCAGTGTTGGATGCTGCTGCTAGAGTTTGGATACAAACCTGCTGATGTAAACTGGAGACCACCCCACTGAGAGGACAACACAATTAAAATTGTGCCTAATGAAAAATATATTTGCACAATTCAATTGTACTGCAGAAGTTATTATAAAATGGAGACAGTTTACATAATATCTGTTGTAATATGAACTGAATCTGTAGTTACAGGTAGTGAACAGTGAACAGTTTATTACAAAAGATCTGAGCCATGAATTGGGAAATACAGTCTGTATTATTTGGCTTTTGGGTTGGTCATTGTGTGACATGCATTGTTTAAAACATTGACAGACAGGTGATACAATTAATCAGATATTAGTGGAACTTCCTTGTTGTGTACCACGGAGGATTATTGATGTTCACAGTGACCTTATTCTGTAAGGTGTTGTTTGTCGTGCAAGCTGCGTGACTCTAAGGTGAGTCAGTCAATCAGTCAGACCAGAAGTGGCAGAAATACACAAACTCAGTACTCAAGGAGTAGTACAAGTACTTGAAAAAAATACTCAAGTAATAGTTACTAAAGTTTGAGTGCTTGGTACCTTCTCTACATTTTATGTAATTTTGAAGGAAAGCACAACAACAAGTTAAAAGTAGCTACAGTACTTGAGTAAATGTACTTGTTTACTTGCCATGCACATCTTTCCATCATCTTTCCAATGTCCATCACTGTTGCTATATGATAACTGTATTAAACAACAGATATCCTTTTTTATCTAAATACATTTGTTTGAGTTCAACATTAACAATAATTGTTGCTTAGCAAGTATGTTAACAGGCTAAACTAATGTAGCGCACATGTTAAACACTTTATCTTCTTTGATACTAACTGGATTAACGTCATGTGGGGGAAAAAACTCCACTCTACATGGTATTATTTCCACAGGCAACCATAATTATTAGTTGATTAAATAATTAGATGACTCACAGAATTATAATTTGTAACATGAATTGGTATCAACAATTCTTTCACTTGTGCCAGCTGTTTTTCCAGATTTTCTACTCATACTCCCAACATTTCACTGCTGGTCCGATGCTGTACAAACTAACACATATTAAAATTGAATATAGACTCAGGGACAAGAGGGCCAAAAATTTGTGCTTAATAAAATTATGTGAAATAAAATAATTATGTAGAACCAAAAATCTATTACTGTATATGCTCGCACTGATCTACATTAGCTATGTGTCATTTCAAAGTCTTTTTTGATGTGACACATAAAATATATTGTTTTGTTTTTTTTAGAGTTTTCTGCCGTGTTTAAACTGTCCTTGACCAAGGTTTTAGTTCCTCACTCTGTTCTTTTATGTGTGCTAAAAATAGACATTTATCGTGCAGTACTTCTTCTGTATTGTTTGTTGGCTCAGGGTCAGAGCACCGGCTCTTGGGTGGATGCAGAGCGGCGCATCTCCGGCGCAGTAATGATGAGTGACAGCAGTTCAGTCCAATCAGAGGAGGGACTAAAGCTTTTAATGCCGTCAGAGGCTGCAGCTCCCAGTCGGAGCCACCTGTAGCAGGAGGCGTCGAGCGTCTGTACCGCACCGTTATAACTCACAGTTACACCGACGGGACCTCCACAGAAAAACGCTTTCACGAAGTTACACCGGAGACTTTCAACATGTTTCTCATCTTATTCTCTGCCGTGCTTTTACCGGCAGCTTTCAGCAACGGTGAGTTAAGTTTCACACAGTTTCAGCGACAAGCTGTTTATAACTGCATCCTTCTGTGAATTTGAAAATGTATTGACCACTGTTGTCAGCACAGATTTAATCCCCACAGCCTTCAATACATTCTGACCAGCTACTTTTCTTTTCTTTTCAGTACTATAAAACATAAAGTAGCAGTACAATAAATATATTAATATATTGTGTTTATTATATATAGTGTATAAATAATATGGAAGTTAATCTCTACTAGAACTTTCTTCACTGGCATACATCTTCTTTTGCCCTAAATGTACTTGTATGTTTATTATCTATAGTACTTGGTGTCTTATGGTTTGCTATTATAATTACATTATATTATGTTCAACAATCCAAGAACCTATATTTTTTGCAAAATATGGAAATATACAGAGTTTCTTTGTTTGTTTGTTTATTTCCAATGTTGTAATATCAAATAGTCAGAATCCACATTATCAAGACCACATACAAATATTACTGAATTAATAATTTGTATTCTGTGAGATTGGTAGATTTACATGTTGGAGCTGTTATGGGGCCCAGAAGATTGGATGTTATATTGATATAAACTTCATCATGAATACTGACTTTCACAAGAATACACGTGAATTAGTAAGTAAACCATAAACAAACATACAAAAAACATTAAGATAACCATTAAACAGCTATTGTTTAATCATTATAGGAAAAATGTCATTCCAAATTAAAGGAGGTCAGCTTTTCTATTTAGTCAAGTTTTTGAAGAGAAGTCCATCATTTTCTCTACACATTCATGGGGGGTTTCTTAAAATAATCTTTAACCCTGACTCACTGCTCTGGTCCATGTGACTCAAAGCTCTTCAGCAGTGGACAGTTGCCAGTGAGGAGGCATTGGTCAAAAAGCAACAACTGGCCCCCCGAAGCGAAGCACAAACGCACAAAGTTTGCTCTGTGTGCGCATAAGAGACCCTCTCATCAGTGTAGTGAAGCCGCCTGAGGAATTTTGATGACCTCTCCACTGTACTCTGTGTCACTAGATTTAGCTCCAGTTAAATCCATTGGTCGCCCTTTGTATTATTTTAGACCATTCTGAAGAGCATCTCTGTGAGTTAAGGGTCCCATATGAGGACTGAGAGTCAGTCACATGTGGAGCCTCTCTGGAAGCCTCCACGCTGTGTGTGAGTGTGCCCCTCCTGTCATGTGTCTCAGCGCAGAGGTAGAGGGAGACAGTTTGTGGCATGACTGTGTCTGAAGTAGCAGTAAAGTCCATATGAAAAGACCCCCTGAGGGACATGATTCTGAGCCTCCAGGTCTGACACCAGATTTTTCTTTTTTCTGTTCACTGTATGCAGAGTCTTTCGAACAAAACGGAGCAGACCACATTAAATGCCATACTCTCTCACTCATTCCTCTGCTACTGCTTCCTCTCAAGCCACACGTCTCCTCCACATGTGTCAGGTTTCGCTGGCTAGTCATCATTAGGTCATTACCAGAGCATGCAAGATCTGCTCAGACATTTACAGGAATGTGAAAAGACCAATCACGAAAATAATTGTTTATTGTATTAAATGTTTAAATATTCTTTCACTATTTTTTATGATAATGCTCTCAGTTTGTTTTGTTTAATTAACACTTTCAACTTTTATGATATTTAATTTCCTGCTCAATATGGAAATGAAGAATTGCAAACAGTTAGATTTGAAAGGTTGGCATTGTTTGTTGGTTGGCACCTCTCACACACATTCCCCCACTGTTCAGTGATATCAGTGGGAGAAGTGCTTCAGCAGGTCAGTTTTACTGTGTTTCTGCTTGATATTAAAACTGAGCTCAGCTTCCTCACCTAGTGCCCTCCCGCATGCTGGAACATATTACTTTTACATCTACTTTTCATGCACAATTGTTGCTGTTTTCTCTGCTGTTTCTCCCCTTCTCTTTTCTCCTTCTGCTTCTCCATCCCCTTCTCTGTCCTGTAGGCTTAGGCCTTCTCCAGGGCAATAAATCTCACTGTAATTGCAAAGCATGTGCTGGCGGGGCTTTAATAGGATATGATATGTGCAGAGGCCCTGCGAGTAAGCTTGTGCTCCTGGGAGCCATCTGTTACCTCCAAGACTCAGTATATGAGCTCTGTTTGCTCAGATATATAAAGCTCATTTCTGTCTGCCTACATGTATTGTGGATGGAGACTGTTTAATGAGAGAGGAACCAAAGAAGAGAACATCCTGTATGAAATGTAGCACAGACAGATGAGATACTAGATATAAGTTGAGCTTCTTTTATTTTATCTGCTGTGCTGCACTGTGTGTCCTTGTGCAGTAGTATTTGTGAAACAATCGTGGCACTCCTCCTTCTGCTGAGATTCCATGATTTGGACGGGTCTGTGTCTGCATGTGTGCATCAGGCATCACGTCTGACTGGCCAGGAGCAGGAAGAACAGTCAGGAACAGTTCTAGTAAATATGAGGTTTACGTGACAACTTAGATGAAAGAGGTGTTTTATGAGGACACAGAGTTGAGGGTGTTAGTTTTTCTCAAGATACACAACATTGTTCTTGTATTAATAGATGAGGTAACCTGACAGACATTTGCCTTATAGGAATCTCCCGTGTGTGATGATCAGTGCAATGAGTTAAAGAGAAAAAATAATACCCATTAGCACCCATGCTCCGCTGACTACCTAGAATTGGCCGTAGAATTGTTTTGTGATGATATGACTTTATTTTGTTATAATTTAACAAAATCAATTGTTTAAATTAATGATTTCAAGCTAATTATTGTTATAACTGAAAGAATCTGTTTAGTCTTTTGTATTACATATGTGAAGACCTTTATTTGGTGTTATGCAGAACATTGGGACACAGTTAATTGCATTGCACTAATGTGATTATTTTAAAAGAGATTTAGCGTGGGTTTGCCATATTACTCAGTTGTCAGCTTATTAGGTTATTAGGTTAGCTAAAGCTAATCCAATCTTATACATTATCCCTGCAATAAATCATACCTTCACAAAGCTCAAAGTGTTCAATTTTAGTTGCTTTAGAAAGATGTTGAGTCATCTTTATAGTCATTATGGAGATTGTAGTGATGCTAATTTTTGCTATTTATATTGAGAAGTGTTTCTCATATTCTCTCAACCATGATCAAATCGTTTAAAACAAGGAAACTAACAAAAAAACATCATAACAACCTCATAAAATAAGTATTTATAGCAGGACTGTTGTATTAGATTGCTATTCTCCTATTCACTCTGCAGGTTGCACTTTATCAAGTGACAATCAAGTGTGGGACTGAAACTAATGATTATCTACTTTATCAATCTGACAGTTATTTTCTCAGCTAAATAATTTATTGAATAGTTCATATATGTCAGAAAATAGTGAAGTGCTCTGAACTGTTAGTTGATGAGAATAAAAGCTTCAGCCTCAGTCTATCCTGTACTAACCTTTGATATATCAGCACACTGAAGGAAATTGACACTTGTGTATATGTTGTATGTTGTAAGGTTTGTAACACAAGGATAGGTACCTCTAAATACAAGGAGGTCATAAAGCTGTATGACAGAAGTATTGACTCTCATTAGGAGTGTCCCAAAGGCACCCGAAGTGTGACCAGTACCAGAGAGCTATAGTTCAGTAAGCCTCCAGCATGCTCTTCTTTGATCAGCTTGTTTCAGATGTTATACATCGCTATTTCTAAAACACGGAAACTACACACACACACACACACGCAAACTTCACTAGTGGTCAGCTCTCCACAGGACTCCTCTGTCTCCTAATGACATCCTGCCTTTTGGCCTAAGGCTTTTCCTGACTGTTGGGTCACAACCTGTCAGTTCATCTCCTGCACTGTGTGCGTCCTTTAATCAGGTCTGTCTTTCTCGTAGTGCGGCTGGATGTGATAAAGAACTATTTCAGGAATGTGCATTCCCCTAACCCTAAAGAAAAAACTGGGAATATTTCATAGCAACATTGAAACCCAAAGAGATTGTTTTCCTGGAGCTTTCTGAACTGCTCAGGATCTCTTCTGGGAATTAGGATCCCTCGCCTAGATATGTGTCATCACTACATACAAGGATTTATTCTCTGGGAGTGGCAGTGAGGACAGGAAGCTGAGGATGCATGCTTGTGGAGTTGGACAGTTCTGATAGTCATTTCATGAGCAGGTGCTAGATGGTAGCATTATTGTGTCGCATGAATAGAAATCCACTGAAGTACAGCGCTGAACTGAAATATAAGCATGATCACCAAGGTCCAGCTCTGCCTCTCTCTCTCTGTGTGTTCCTGAGACGGAGCTTTGACAGCCCTGCATTTGTTTGATTTCTACACTGGAAAAGGGAAGATAGAAGGAGAACGCGTGGCAGCTTTCAGGTGGCTTCAGCTCAGTGATATTATGTCAAAACAAGTAGCAGACACTCTTACAAGAGAAGGACCAGCTCCTAGTGAGCAAAGCCGGACCTTCTTATCCACATCCTTATGAGTGTATGTTTGCAGGCCGACTTTAGACCCACTTGTCACTCCGTGTGACCTAGTCATCCCTTTTGTGTCTACAGGGGATTATCTGCCTGTAGGTTAAATCCTTAGAGACAAGCCTCCCTGTTATACGTGCAGTGCAGTGTGCTCTTAATTACTCCACTGTTTAAACTGTGTTACATTTATATTATTTTATATAGGTTTCAAAACCCCACAGGAACCTTAGAAGCTACACTGGCAACAAAGTTTTTTTTTTTAAAGCTGTTGCGCGTTTGAGAAACGCTCTGGTCTGTGCTGAAGTTTAAACACACATTGTTGCAGATATTATTGTCACAGTCTGTGAGTAGTGCATCAGAGACACTCACACACGTCACAGCTGATTCTGTATGTGTTATTTACAGCTGACATTTCCATATAAATGCAGAAGCAACTCTGAACTTTTAATGTGGAAGCAAACATCATTATGAAAGTAACAGTGGAAGAAGAACCAGTGTTTGTTCATGTTCGTGTTAATGCCATGCAAACTTACCCTTTTGTCCATTTACTTCCCCTTGTGTCCATAAATAGACTCCAGGTGTGTATGAGCCATAACATTCTCTCAGTATCTGGATTATTTATGAAGTATACATGGATTTCAGAAATACCTCAACATATCAAGTGTTCATTGACATTTTTGAGGTCATTAGCTGCATGACCTGCAGGGTCATTGTAGTAGAGTGGAAGTGTAAATGACACTAATCTCATATCAGTGTTTGCAAGTAGATTGATTACAAAAATTTAGGGAATTTAAGAAATGTCAAAAAAAAAAAACCCAGTACCAACAGTGTTATTTTGATGTTAGTTTGTGAAATAATTTGAATATCAGGTATATTTTTTTTCTGATGCCGTCTTGCAACACTATGTTCACTGTTTAATTATCTTCATTGTTTAATTAACAAATGCCTCCACCCTGATACGTTTTTGTGTATTGTTAGTCAAGACATACAGATTGGTACTGTAAACTTTTGATTCAGACAGTTATGTGGCATTGATAAGAGTGGTTTCTCCGCACCAACATTGAACTGATAGGCTTTTAGTCTATACACCATCAGTTATTTTTAGTCTTTTCATTTTTAATAGCTGCTCCAGGGTTGATTCATTGAAAATGTTTTTTTTTAATGTTAAGGACTTGATTAACTTTTAGCACTCCAGTCTACCCGCTGGCACTGACACTAGCTTATTGGCACCCAGTCGCTGAAGAGGGCCAAGTCACACACACCTGACTAATACACAGGACGGAGAGCAAACAGAAACTGAAAAATGACTAAAATGTGATGATTTGATCAGATAAAACAAGTCTGTGTGAGTTTTATTAGAATGGGAAGTATGCAGGAGGTATGCACAACAAAATGTGTAACCTTCAGCTCAGTTGTTCGTGGAAACATGTGAGTCCTTGCAAATGATACAGTAGAAAATGTAACACACAAAGAATGTCACGGGGCTAATGAAGGCAGGGTTGGCTAGATCTGATTTAAGAGGGTTTTCATTAATCTTGGTCTCTGAAAGATTAGTCCATTGCCCTTAAGTCTTATGCTAAACGAGCCAGTCACAAAATGGTACATGTGTACAGCAATGATCTCACTGTACAGATCTGCCACTCCTTTACTTTATGGCCATTAAAAACATCACTATATATGTTTTCCCACCTTTCACCACCTCGTCATCTATCATCCTTGACTGCTTAATATCTTATTCCATTCCTATAATACACATTTTTTTGAAGGTGGGAATGGGTGTGTAACGTGTTTACATCAGGTACATCATATCCATAAAAGTCTGCCGTCACAGGGTGTGTTTTTTTTTATCTCTAAATGAGTCCTGGTTACTAGGTGATAAAGACATTAGGTCTCTGATCACAAAGGACCTTGTACACACTGAAAATAATCACATCATGTTCAGGATCTGATATTAGTCTTAGTTTTCTCATCACTTCCTTGTGCTTTTGAGTTGACTTACTGGAAAAAAAAACATTTGAGTAAGTCATCGACCGATCTGCCTCTTAGCTGAACGTATGTTCTCTTTCTCTGGCTGCTGAAAATGGGCTTTGAGTGTAAGCGTTCAATGCATAAAGATGAGGAGTTGAAGTAAGCAGACTAAACCATTATCAAAGACCTCCTGCTGTTTGTAGCGCACCTGAAGCTCCCCTCTGGCTTCCTCTGCTCCCCTATAAACACAAAGTGGAGACTGGAAGCAGGCTAAATGTGAACAGGCGCCACAACAGCACACTAAACAAACAGGAGACAGCTCTTTTTTTATGATAGTCAAATGAATTTGATTCCCTTTTGACTGAGACATATTGACACAACAGTCACTTATGGTAGCTCCTCTCTTCTCTGCTGAGTAACAGCTTTGGCCAACTTATTATACACTCATTGTTAAATGTTAAAGACACAGCCTTGTTGACCTCTGCGATTACAGCTTATATTCCTCAAGACTTACATAAAATTATAAATTTATTTTGTAATTGGTTACTGATCCTTTTAAAAAGTTACTTTTGGAGTATCACATGAATAAAATTCTCTAATTCTCTAATTCTTAAATCAAATTTAGAACATTTTGATGAAAGCTATTTCCCAAAAATGTTTTTGTTTTAGCGCTGACGGACCCCGCTGCGTCGTACACGAATGCATCTGAAACCTCAAACTCAAGCAGCAGCAGCAGCAGCAGTTTTACAACTTCACCACCATATACCACAGAGAACTTCACAACTGCAGTAACTACTACAACTAGAGAAAATACCGGGACAGACTCTGTAAGTGTGCAACCATCAACAGCCATGACCTCCTATCCAAGCACCAGCAACGGAACTCACAACAGTAACATCACCAGCAGCCCGACTGGTTCACTATCAGCTCTGTCCACTGGTACAACACTGTCCACTATGGAGACAAGTCGTCCCACTGAGCCTCCTGAGACAACAAATACAACCAGCACGCCTGCTTCAGACAACACAACGACCAGCAATTACATGTCAACTACAAGTACGCCGCTCACAAGCAACGACACAACTACAAATACACCAGTCACTCACACGAGCAACGACACAACTACAAATACACCAGTCACTCACACAAGCAACGACACAACTACAAATACACCGATCACTCACACAAGTAACGACACAACTACAAATACACCAGTCACTCACACGAGCAACGACACGAGCAACGACACAACTACAAATACACCAGTCACTCACACGAGCAACGACACGAACAACGACACAACTACAAATACACCGATCACTCACACAAGCAACGACACAACTACAAATACACCGATCACTTACACAAGCAACGACACAACTACAAATACACCAGTCACTCACACGAGTAACGACACAACTACAAATACACCAGTCACTCA